>CM060678.1:30305970-30530970 GCA_030686995.1 Artemisia argyi
TAGAGGTTTGGATCACTTTGAAACAAAGATTTATGTATGTATGATCAAAGGATTTTAGAGAATAGAAATGAGAGCTAGAACAGAAAGTTTTGGGGTGCAAAAGGTGAGAAAAATCTGTGGAATGAACCAGTATTTATAAGGGGAAAAATACTGTTTGGGAGCGTGGCCGGTCCCCTTAATTGGGTGCCGGTCCCTTTAATAATTAAGGAGACCGCCTAGTATAATTAAGGGGGCCGCCTAATAAAAAAATATTTTTTCTTCAGATTTTTTGTCTTTTTGTGGGGGAAGTTTTTCCTGAAGAATGTAGCCGTTTTTTGGGTTGTAATTTGAATTCAAACTATTTATTTTGAATAAAACATTTCTTATAAATATAAAATTGTTTTGTATAAGTTTAAAAATGTTTGTCTCACTTTAATAAAATATAAGGTTTGTAAAAATAGAAATTCCTTTGATCATAAAATGCATTAGACACTTTGTTTATTCGTACCTTAAGTGATATGGATGCTAAAGCAAATATTTATGACTAAATACTTGTTTACGTCATAATTTGTAGTTCAATGAGTTTACATTTTGTGATTATCAAAACATAGAGATATCGATATATGTTAATAGTGTTTTTAGGCATTATTTATATTAGCATTATTTTTGTGAGAAATGAATTTCTTCATATTTTCTCGTTTCGATATGTTTTTAGTCCGATAAAGATACTAAGTTTAGACGCTAAGTAGTTTCTAAACTTTCCCTCGAAAACCGTTGCATACAAAAATGAGGTCCACATCAAGGTCTCTAATTTAACACGATTTTGAGGGTATCCCTTTTATTTACGGCCAAAACATCCCATGTCTGAGACCCGAGACGGAGGCTTTTTATTAGGACACCTTCGGAGTCGAAAGCTTGGCATTATTAACATTATAAGCACTTTTAACATATTTACCCTCAGTGATGTGGCGAAAAGTGTACCGCTTTTAAGGGGTCATCTAAGCCCGAATTCGTAATTATTTGATAAATTATTGCCCTAAATCGTTCCTTTTGTCATTTTAGGTACTTTTGAGGAGAAATCTGGAAAAGAAAGCATTTTGGACGGTTTTGGAGCATAAAAGTGAAGAAAACTGCAAAGTCTCTTATTCCTTACTGGGAATAGTACCTGATGACGTCAAGCCTTAACTCATGACGGCGTCAAGAGTGACAAAAGAGGTGGATGTGGAAATTATAACGTGACGGCCCAGAACATTTTCAATGTAATTGGCCTGACGGCGTCACCAAGGCCGTCAGGGTGAAAATACAAGTGACGGCCCAGAGTAGATTTACACATGAAGGCGTCAAGACTGGATCTAGGCAATACGAATTTCAACTTGGCGGCGAGTTAACGGCGTCAGAAGCCAACACATGACGCCGTCAGGATGCTATGTCTATATATATTTTTCCAATTTTTCATTGTAAAGTGTGGAACAAGTTGTGGAATATTAAAACACAAACCCTAGGTCAAATTTCCTGCATATTGAAGGGGTTTCAAACCCTTCTTTCTTCCATGTTTTAATAAAGATAAGTTCTCCAATAATCATTCAATATGTCTGTGTATTGTTTGATTCTATCTTATGCTTGTCTTTCTTTTAACATGTTAAGCTAGGTTTTTATTGTGTTTGCTTAGATGTAGTGAAACCTAGATGTTAATTATTGGTTGATTGTTTGTTTATAATTGTTATGGATGATTGTATTCGATGTTAGGCTTAAGAAAACTGGCAGACTTCCTTTGGTAACTTGCTTGAACGTCTTAAGAAACATGATCGGAGGTGTACTACGATTTTTGGTTGTATTTAATGCATAAGTGAAATCTAATGATCCCATGTTAGGAGCTTTTAGTCAGCTCGACATAGGAGTGAAGTAGGATCTTATAGAGTTACGGAATATTGTACACGGCCCTGCGACTAGTATTAAGGAATATAACCAGTCATTCATGCAATTGTAACAAGCTAATCAACCGGTAAAAGATATCTAGGGAGTAATGAAATCTAAGTAAACACAACTTTTCTCATTATTGTTTCCACCATATTAGTTTAATTTCATTTTTTTTTATTTTATTTTGATTGCATTTGTAGTAATTGGGTTAGTTGACTAGCAACTAGTTCCACCCACTCCTTCAAAACCCGAGATTTTACTTGCTTTCATAAAATATAAAAAATACAAAAAGAATCATCCCTCACCTCTAGACCTAGTTTAGTAGGCTTTCTAATCCTAGCGACACTATTCCTGAGTTGAACGATCAATCCCCCGGTACTTGTCACTATACTATATTACAACGATCAGGTACACTGCCTGGTGGGGGTTGCAAGCTTCTCAAGATCCCTTGAGAGGTAAAACCTGTTGCGAGGGCGCAATCCCCCATACATCACTCAGCCTTTTATAACAATTACAACAATGGCAGCGAACCGTCAAGATGTAATAGTCTATTATGACATTGGAATTTTCCTCTATCTTTTTGAAGTCTACAACAACGGGAGCGAACCGTCAAGATGCAGAGAAATTTTATGGCTTTGGATTATTATTATAAATTGTTCATTATTATTTTCCAAACCCCGAGTCCTACGGCTTTTATAACAATCACAACATCGACTACCAACCGGCAGGATGCAATAGTCTATTACACCATAACGCTGGCAGCACCTCTATGTGTACCCAACTTCCATAAGCAATGATTTTCTTAGGAATGAGAAGAAACTAATTATTGCCAAAACCATGCACCTTTAATTATTCCTAGAGTTCTATTTTTGGGTGAAACAATTTTGTGGTAGCAAAAGGCCACAAGTACCCTCAATGAGCTCTAAAGAGAACCAACTACTCCACGCTTAGAATCTAACTTCTAAATAAATTCTATCATTTCTCGTTCTTCGCAAATTTAAAATTTTAAGTAATAAGATCCGCGAATTCTTAGCCGTATAATCATGCCATGCATATATAAAGTCAATTATAGGAACCTGCAAACTTTTAGAAAGAATTCGCATTTTATAGCTCCTTGTATAAAAGACTATCACGAGCTTATAGATTATAATTGGTTAAGGGGACAAGCTGGGGCTCAACACGCCCGATCAAGTTAAAAGTTTATTCCTACTCTTACCAACGGGAAAGTCAACAAGGTGTCAAAACACTTATTATATTTTATCAAATTTTCACATTTTTCTTTTGAATTTTTTCACATCATTTTCATCAATTTTTTATCTTTTCAATTTTTTAATTTTTTAATTTTTTAGGAAAAACGGGGTTGCGTAAGTAAACGACTAAGTGAAAGTGCGAGGTCAAATCGAATCGAAGATTCACCCCCAGAATCTAAAATGAAACATTGTCCTCAATGTTTTAAGGGTAAAAGTAATCCTACAAAAATCTAAGGCCGTTTATTAATTATGCCAAAAAGATAAACGTTAGTCGATAAGATTTTTGGATAAGCATCGATGAATGAGACTCGAGTGGAGTAAAGACAAAACCATGAGCACGAGAGTCATAAAAAATCAGGGACAATCCTGGACAATCATAACAAACAACTACAAAACACAAGATTTGGAAAAGGTCGCTCCCCTCACGCCACTTTATTAGAAAATAGAAAAGAAGAAAGAGATGATAAGCATGGGCTGCCTCCTACGAAACGCTTTGTTTTTGTTCACCGAGTCATATAGCTTTGTTTTTGTTCACCGAGTCATATAGCTTGACTCGATCCCCGAATTTAGTTGTCCATGTGGAAAGTTTGGAGATTCGGGACTACCATGTGTGGTATGTCGCCTCCGAAATAGTGTTTGAGTCTATTACCATTCACTTTAAAGGGACCATCAGGTAGAGCTAACTCTACGGTTCCATGGAACACTTGGGTGACGGTGAATAGTCCATACCAACAGGTTTTAAGCTTACCCGAGAAAATCTTTAATCAAGAATTAAAAAGAAGGACTTGATCACCAACATTAAAAATGTGATTCTTGATCTTGGATTCATGAATTCTCTTGGTTTTCTCTTTGTAGATTAAAGAATTCTCGTAGGCCTGATCACGAAGTTCGGTTAATTCATTCAATTGAAATTTACGGTGATCACCCACGGTCTTTAAGTCAAAATTTGCATCTTTTAAGGCCCAGTAGGCCTTGTGCTCTAATTCTAAGGGTAAATGGCATGCCTTTCCATACACCAACTTATAAGGAGTACACCCAATGGGTGTTTTGTAAGCGGTGTGGAAGGCCCATAAAGCATCATCTAATTTATCGGCCCAAGAGGCACGATCTTCACCTACGGTCCTTTCTAATATCCTCTTAAGTCCACGATTGGACACCTCAACTTGATCGCTCGTTTGCGGATGATACGCGGTACTAAGCCAATGTGTAACACCATACTTGAGCATAACTTTAGCAAATTGATCATTGAAAAAGTAAGTACCGCGATCACATATAATAGCACGAGGTGTACCGAATCAGGCAAATAGACTCTTTAAAAATTTCACAACAACTCGGGCGTCATTAGTGGGGAGCGCTTACGCTTCAACCCATTTTGACAAGTATTCGACAGCCACGAGTATATACTTATTACATCTCGAAGATGGGAATGGACCCATAAAATCTATACCCCATACGTCAAAGATTTTACAGACTTGAATAGCATTTTGAGGCATTTCATCCTTTTATGAGATTTTCCTTGACGTTGTGATGAGACGAAAAGTGTACCGCTTTTAGGGGGTCATTTAAGCCCAAAGTCGAGATTATCTGATCAAATATTGCCCTAAATCGTTCCTTTTGTCATTTTAGGTACTTTTGAGAAGAAATCTGGAAAAGGAAGCATTTTGGATGTTTTTTGAGCGAAAAAGTGAAGAAAACGACAAAGTATCAAATTAATGCTGAAAAGAGTACCTGACGGTGTCAGGATTTGCTTATGACGCCATCATCCTTTGACAAAGAGGTGGATAATCAAGTTATACGTGACGCGCCAGAGAGTTTTTGGAGGAATTACACATGACGGCGTCACCAAGGCCGTCAAGAGCAAATTACATGTGACGGCCAAGATGGAGTTTACACATGACGGTGTCAGAATTGGATCTAGGCAATACGATGATAATTATGGCGGCGAGTTGACGGCGTCAGAACTTACTCTTGACGCCGTTAGACCCAATATTCTATATATAGTTTTCGATTTTTCATTCATTAGTGTGCAACTTTGAGAGGAGAAACCCTAGATGAATTTTACCTTATTTTTAAGGGTTTCAAGCCCTTGTTTCATCCATGCTTAATTGAAGATAAGTTTTCCAATAATCATTCAATATGTCTATGTGTTGTTTGATTCTATCTTATGCTTGTCTTCACTTTAACATGCAAGGCTAGGTTTTCTTTGTTTTTGCTTAGATGTATTGAAACTTAGATATTGATTATTGGTTGGTTGTTTGTTTATAATTTTTGTGGATGAATGATTTCGATGTTAGGCTTAAGAAAACTGGCAGACTTCTAATTGGTAACTTGCTTGAATGTCTTAAGAAACATGATCGGATGTGTACTACGATAAATTGGTTATATTTAATGCATAGGTAACTACTAATGAGGCCATGTTAGGAGCTAGTAGTCAGCTCGACATAGGAAGAGGTAGAAGCTTATAGAGTTAGGGAAGATCGTACAAGGCTACGAATGGTATTAAGGAATATAACCCTTCATCCATGCAATTGTAACAAACTAATCAACTGGTAAAAGATATATAGGGAATAGTGAAATCTAAGTAAACACATTTTCTCTTATTATTGTTTTCGCCAAATTTACTTTAGTATCATTTTAAATTTATTTTGTTTGCATTCGTAGTTATTTGGGTTAGTTGACTAGCAACTAATTCCGCCCATTCTTCCAAAAACCGAGATTTTTACTTGCTTTCCATAAAGTATAAAAATACAAAAAGAATCATCCCTCACCTCTAAACCCAGTTTAATTGAGTTTTAACCCTAGCGAACACTATTCTTTGAGTTGAACGATCAATCCCCCGGTATTTGCCACTATACTATACTACAACGGTCAGGTACACTGCTTGAGAGGTAAAACTATACTACAACGGTGGGGATTGCAAGCTTCTCAAGATCCCTTGAGAGGTAAAACTTTTTGCAAGGTTGCAAAATCACGCATCAAGTTTTTGGCGCCTCAGCCCGGGGAATAGTTATTGTCTAGGTTGAAATTCCTTTTATTAGGTCTACTTACTAGATTCCTTTCTAGTAAGATTTTTATTTTTATTTTTATAGGTCTTCTTTAGTCTATCTTTTCTTTGTCTGTTTGTTCATACAAACCTCATTGACTATTCCGTTGGCCATTATGGAAAACGCGAATCCACCCCTTTCACCTAGCGAAGTCGCTTTGTTGCGTGAACAGATCGAGAATGAGATTAGGGAACTTAGAGAACTCAATAGATTGGTTGATATTGATCTTGATTATGTGCTTAATGACCTAGCAATAGCCATGGACTTAGATAAGGAACTTGAACCCAATGACTTGGCAATTGTAGAAGATGTTAAAGAAGAAAAGGAGGATTTAGATGATGATTATTTCTATTTATATCCCACTAAGGAGGAAATCGCTTATTATAATAATCTCATTGATAATCATCGGCCTCCTTTTGTTAAGATTGACCCTAAGATTAAGAGAGGTGACCCTAGGAATGTGAAGATACCATGTATGATTGGGTATAAATGCGTAGATCAAGCCTACATTGATTTCGAATCCCCGATCAACGTTATGTCTTCAAGTGTTTATAATGATATAGTAAAAACAAGACTCGGACCTAGGAAAGATATAAAATACCCCGGTGGAGTTTGTAATTTTGTCGGGAGAGTTAAAGGTTTACATGTCCTTGTTGGGAACTTTACTTATATCTTTGACTTTATGGTTGTTGAAGACTTGGCTAATGTTATAGATTGTCGCTTATCCCATGTTATGTTAGGTAAGCCATTTATTGAGGAGTCCAAGTTAAAACACGATCAAATAGAAGGAACGGTCCAATTTTCTAATGGAATCGATAAGATCACCTATAGGATGCCTAATAAAATAAAGGAATTTTGTTATGTGCCTCAACTTGATATGGATAACATTAGTGCAATCGAGGACATTAACGAAGAAGATAAGAATAAAGGAATGAATTTTGTTTGGGAGAAGAGGAGCCGTTACTAAAAGAATTGCTTAACCCTTAGGCCTAAGTATAAAGTTGACATGGAAGTAGTTCAAAGGTTAAGGGAATCGATCGAAAAGTGGGAAAGGAAAACGTAGCCCGTGACCTTGGTTCTAGCTACAAGACTCGTAAGTAAAGAAAAACGCTTCTTTGGAGGCAACCCAAGTTTTATTTGTTTGATTGTTTGTTTGTTTGATTTTATTTGTTTCCGTATGCATGCTTTATTTTTATTGTTTGTGGCTCATGTTTCAAAATAAATTGTGAAAATGCTCTAACTTGTTGTTTAACTTCGTCTTAACTTCATATAAAGGTATTTCGCAAAAGCTAAGTGTAAGGGAAATCTAAATTTGTTTCTAAGAACGAGCTTGAACATGAATCACAACAATATTAAATGAACATGTATATTAGTATTTGTTTGAGTCAAATGCTTGTATCGAGTCATAATGATGTTTTATAGGAATTCCAGGAATTAAGGCATAAGTTTTTCCAGAAATTTTCCGGAAAGTCAACATAAGGTTTCTGTCAGAACACTCTGACGGTGTCAGGATTATCGCCTGACGGCGTCACGTGTAATAATCTGAAAAATTTTGCATGTTTTGTTTTTCTACCGGAGCCTTAAAGTTTTTATTAATTCTTTAGTTTTATAAACTCCAGGAAATCTGCAAACATTCATTCTACAACCATTATATCCTTATATATATAGATTGCCGCTGATTTTACACAAGGTTTGCCTTGATTGTTTCCTCAGGTTTAGCAGGTTATATTGGACAAGAAGATGATTTATATTTCTGGAGGGAAGCTTTCAACGTTCATTTTCTTGGAGGAGGATTTAACCTTGTTACCATATTATCCACACCAAACGAATCAGGGGAGTATTTTTTTCATTCTTTTACCTTCATTACTTTTACATCCTTTTTATTGAACATTGGGGACAATGTTCAGCCTAAGTGTAAGGGGAGGGTAAATGATGATACTTTAGATAATACAATTGCACTTGAGTTTGTTTGTTTAATAGTAGGTGTGTAATAAAACTAAGAGAAATACTTGTTAGCGCAATTTTAGCGCCAAATTTAAAATTTTTTACAACATTTAGGAGTGAAGCTTTAGCCTTAACAAGCGTCTCATGGATAGGAGTTGTATGACTAGCACAAAAACTGTACCACTCAAAATCTTCCACCCCAAATATGTGAGGTTCACCTTTAGATCATTCAATATGTCTATGTGTTGTTTGATTCTATCTTATGCTTGTCTTCACTTTAACATGCTAGGCTAGGTTTTCTTTGTGTTTTCTTAGATGTAATTAAACTTAGATATTGATTATTGGTTCCTTGTTTGTTTATAATTGTTGTGGATGAATGATTTCCATGTTAGGCTTAAGAAAACTGGCAGACTTCCAATTGGTAACTTGCTTGAACTTAAGAAACATGATCGGATGTGTACTACGATAAATTGGTTATATTTAATGCATAGGTAACTACTAATGAGGCCATGTTAGGAGCTAGTAGTCGGCTCGACATAGGAAGAGGTATAAGCTTATAGAATTAGGGAAGATCGTACACGGCCCTACGAATGGTATTAAGGAATATAACCCGTCATCCATGCAATTGTAACAAACTAATCAACTGGTAAAAGATATCTAGGGAGTAGTGAAATCTAAGTAAACACATTTTCTCTTATTATTGTTTTCGCCAAATTTACTTTAGTATCATTTTAAATTTATTTTGTTTGCATTCATAGTTATTTGGGTTAGTTGACTAGTAACTAATTCCGCCCATTCTTCCAAAAACCAAGATTTTTACTTGCTTTCAATAAAATATAAAAATACAAAATGAATCATCCCTCACCTCTAGACCTAGTTTAATTGAGTTTTAACCCTAGCGAACACTAATCTTTGAGTTGAACGATCAATCCCCGGTACTTGCCACTGTACTATACTACAAAGGTCAGGTACACTACCTGGTGGGGATTGCAAGCTTCTCAAGATCACTTGAGAGGTAAAACCTTTTGCAAGGTTGCAAAACCACACATCACGTTGGCACGAGTCACATGACTTCACCAAGTCATGTGCATCTCGGTATATCATCGGCCAATAGAAGCCGGAATCAAACACTTTTTTTGAGGTATAATTGGCTCCATGATGTCCCCCCGTGGGTCCACTGTGGCATGCCAAAAGAATGTAATCGGCTTCTTTGTCGTAAACACACCGCCGGATCACTTGAAACCGCACATACCTTAAAAGAATAGGGGTCGCCCCAAAAATAATATTTAGCATCTTTAAAGAATTTTTTCTTTTGTTGTGACGACATCTCTTTCCTCACAAAATTCCCTGTATGGTAGTTCGCAAAGTCGGTGAACCATGGGGTACTAGAATCACCGTGTGATAACATCCCAAGTGTCTCGAGAGGAAATGTTTCGGTAATTTCCTTTTTCTCGAGAATACTTTGATTGGGATTCTCTAGTCTAGAAAGATGATCGGTAGCAAGGTTCTTTGCTCCTTTTTTATCACGAATTTCGATATCGAATTCTTGTAGAAGGAGAACACACCGGAGTAATCTTGGCTTAGCATCTTGCTTAGCTATAAGATACTTTAAAGCCGAGTGGTCCGTATACACTATGGTCTTTTTCAAGACGAGATAAGGTCTAAAATTTTCAAATGCATATACAACGGCTAAAATCTCTTTCTCAGTAGTCATGTAGTGAGATTGAGCGTCATTCATCGTCTTGCTCGCATAGTGTATAGGCTGAAAGTATTTAGTCTTATGTTGCCCCAAGACTGCCCCGATGGCATAATCGCTAGCATCGCACATAAGCTCAAAGGGCAAGTCCCAATCGGGGGCAACTAATATTGGCGCCTCCGTTAACTTCTTCTTTAAGATATTAAATGCTTCAATGCATTAGTTTGAGAAGAAGAACGAAGCATCTTTTTCTAACAAATGGGTCAGAGGCCGGGCTATCTTAGAGAAGTCTTGGATAAACCGTCGGTAAAAACCAGCATGACCAAGGAAAATACGAATTCCTTTAACGGTTGTGGGATGAGGTAGCTTTGCGAATATATCGACTTTAGCATGATCTACCTCGATCCCGGATTTTGAGATTTTGTGACCATGAAATGGCACTTCTCCCAATTTAGAACCAAATTAGTGTCTTTACATCATTGGAACATTCTTTCTAAATGGGAGAGGCAAGAAGTGAAGGAATCTCCATACAACGAGAAATCATCCATGAAGACTTCCATGGTTTTCTCAATCATATCATGGAAGATTGCCATCATGCACATTTGGAACGTGCCTGGAGCATTACATAAGCCAAAGGGCATACGTCGGTAAGCAAACGTTCCATAAGGGCAAGTGAATGTGGTTTTTTCTGGATCCGGAGGATCGATCGGAATTTGAAAGTAACCGGAGAATCCATCTAAAAATCAATAAAACTCATTTCCCGCTAAACGTTCTAGCATTTGGTCCATAAATGGAAGTGGGAAATGGTCCTTTCGAGTAGCATCATTGAGCTTTTTATAATCAATACACACTCTTCATCCTTGATGCGGGATTGCGGACTCGCAAAAGTTTTACTTCTCAAGGGATCTTGAGAAGCTTGCAATCCTCCAGGCAGTGTACCTGACCGGTGTAGTATAGTGAGTGGCAAATACCGGGAGATTGATCGTTCTCTAGGGGAATAGTGTCGTTAAGATTGGAAACTATGTCAATTAGGTCTAAACGTGAGGGATGATTCTTTTTGTATTTTTATATTTTATGAAAGAATTAAAATCTCGGGTATTTAGAAGATTGGGCAAAATTAGTTGCTAGTCAACTAACCTAAAAACTACTAATAAACAAAACAAAATAAAATAACAAGAAAATAAATGTGGTGGATTACTTATAAGAGAAAAACGTGTTTACTTAGATTTCACTACTCCCTAGTTATCTCCTATTGATTCATTGATTTGTCATAGTTGTTTGGATGAAGGATTGTATTCCTTAATACCATTCGTGGGGGTGTGTACGCCCTTCCCCAACCCTATGAGCTTCTATCTCTTCTTATGAAGACACGTTTAGTATCCTATCATAGCCTCATTAATAGTTACTCATACATTAAATACAACCAATAAAACCATAGTACACATCTGATTACGTTTTTAAGACGTTCAAGCTTGTTACCGTATAGGAGATTAACCAGTTTTCTTAAGCTTAACACTAGTCAATCAACCAAACAATCAATAACAAATCAACAATCAATAACTAATAACTAGGTTTCATTAGATCTAAGCATACAAT
The DNA here is from genome assembly GCA_030686995.1 of Artemisia argyi. Lineage (NCBI taxonomy): Eukaryota > Viridiplantae > Streptophyta > Magnoliopsida > Asterales > Asteraceae > Artemisia > Artemisia argyi. The sequence goes on from CM060678.1 coordinate 30,317,397, forward strand.
AGGAAATCTAAGCTAGCATGTTAATGTAGGGAAAAGACAAACAATTAATCAAATAACACATAGACATATTGAATGATTAAAGGAAGAACTTATCTTTAATTGAACATGGAAGAAAAGAGTGTTTGAAACCCTAAAATTATTGAGAAAATCGTGCTAGGGTTTTTCTCCAAAGTTACACACAAAGTTCCACCACACAATGAATGAAAAAGCAAAACTATATATAGATTTACAACTCTGACGGCGTCGGGTTATAAGTCCTGACGCCATTAGGTCACCGCTTTTAGGGTTTTGTATCGCCCAGAGACCTTCTGACGTCGTCCCGTATAAAATCTTCTGGGCCATCTCGTGTTAGTGCAGAGCCAGGCGGCCTCACCTTTTTGGTAACCAACGCTGTCCCGTAGTAATTTCCAAAATCTTTTCTGGGGTGCCTAGTGTAAAAACCCATCGCATCTCTTCATAAGGCGATGTCGTCAGCTCCAAAGACTGACGCCGTCCGGTGTTAATTCCCGACTTTTTTTGGTTTTCTTGTTTTGTTCTTTTTTGAGCATAAAAATGTCCGAAAAGCTCCAAAATGCTCCATTTTCTAGAATTCACGTCCCAAGTACCTAAAATGACAAAAGGAACGATTTAAGGTAATATTTGACCATAAAAACATGATTTAGGGCTTAAATGACCCCCTAAAAGCGTATGAAATAAATCCTTATCAAATACCTTTACACTTGGGATTTGCTTGTCCTCAAGCAAATGAGCTTTTATACCAATAAAAATACAAGTTAGGGGTCATTTAACATTAATATAAAAGTAATTACGACAAATGATCATTCCAGCTTAGTCAAAACAAGCACGGAATTTATACACTAGCACCTCACATATAGTGTTTGGATACTCTCATCTCTCGGGTGTTATAAATTTATTTATCATAAATGGAAATGGAAGAAATATCACTCACTACCTGTCATAGCAAATAGATTACCATAGGCTTGGAAAAGGATAAAAAAACCTCCTTCAATTTAGCGTAAGCACCTAGGATAAACTATCAAAGAGGTCTTTCAAAGGGTTATAACGTTAGATGTAGGGATATGGAAAAATACGGTTTGTTGGATAAGGGATATTTTACTGGTGGCAAGTCAATTGTCTTAGTTAATTACATGTACAATTCGGCGTTGCTAAGCCAAGACTCGACTCAAATAAAGCTAACAATATATAAAAGAAATGGGATGGTAGTCCGTATTTTTTTTTTATTTTTTATTTTTTGCATACACTCTTGCCCTACCATCCAAAATAATACATCAAAGTGGCTCTTTCCCTCCCCTTACACTTGAATTTTTACATAATTAAAAATAAAGACTCGAATTAAGAGAATCGAAAACTTGGAGTACTTTAAGACATTAACGCATATATGGGGGTAATAAATGATGTCCTTCCCCATTACTCCATAACACTAGTGCTTTACCCATGAGTCCCAAAATAATATGTACAAGATATGACTCGACTTAGCAACCATGTAATCAATTAGATAATTAACTAAGAGTTTAAAACATGTAACAACAATGCACTAAAGATGAGTGCATACACGGAAGGCTAAGGCGATTTGGTTGCACATTTGGGTGGGTTGTAACAAATTCTTCCTTTAAGTAAAATGCTTAAAGTTAGAAATGAAAAGATAGGCTCGGAGAGGTGTAATAGGGGTTTCGTGTACTAAAAATGAGTACAACGTTAAGGTGTGGGAAAATTAATTGACTTTGTTAGTATTTGTACAGGAGGGTTTTGAAAACCACTAAACCTAAAAACGTTTTGAAATACGCAACAACCTCCCCGGCAGCGGCGCCAAATTTTGACTCCTCCCAAACCAACCAGTCAACCGGGTGCAGTTGATAGGCCCACCTGGGAGAAAAAGCCAAGTATTAAAATCCGTGGAAGTACAGGGAAATCCCCGGGTCGTTAAGTCCCAACGAGATTGAAATTGTATAGTAAACGTTTGTAGGAATGAGTGGTATTGAAGACAGTAACCAATAAAGATTTGGATTTGATTATACTACTGATTACTTGGTATTTGAACAACTAAAACAGTATTAACAATTACAGAAACACATATATGATTACACGTGCACAAATTAAAAATCAGAAATAATTACAGACAGAAGAAAATATGAGTTTTAAACAATTTAAAACTACAGGTGGTGCAAACGAAAATTTTGCAAACTTAATACTAAAAGAAAATTTAATTAAAAAGAAAATTATTATTTTTTGATTATTTTATTACTTAATATTATTTATTTAAATAAAAACTATTTAACTATTTAATTTAAACTATATTAAATAAAAGGCTTTTATAATAAAAATTTAAACTAGAAAATTGCAAAATTAATTTTTAAAATTATAAAATGACTTAAAATAAATTTAGAAACAAAAAATACCTATTTTTGTCTTTTTGTGGATTTTATATTAATTATATTAATTAAACTAATTTAAATTACTAATAACACTACAAATGACTTAGAAAATTAAGAAATATTTTATAAAATTAATTAACCATTACAGGAGTCCTAAAAAATTATAAAGTTGGTTTTTGTTGGTTTTTCTTTTTGACAACTGATTATTAGCTAAAAGTAAACAACTTTTATGAAGACACTTGTTTAATAGCTTATTAATAAGCTGTGTGCACCCCCTTTGTGCTTAACAATTGAGTTAATAGCTTATTAGGACTTATGGATATTTGAAAAAGCTATAAAATGAACAAATAAGCCAAGATAGATGGATATCAACTTGAAATAAGTCAAAAAGCACAGATAAGCACACTGAGTAAGATATGATAACCAAATAAGCACTTAAGGTATAGACTGAGTATTACACAGTTAAAATGGCCTAACTGTCAGGCCGAGTGGGGTCCACAGGCTTGATTGGAAGCCCAAACTGAATAAGGATCCAATAAGCTGAGCTTATTGGCTTTTCAAAAAGCCAAGAAACAGGCTCTGGGTCCCACAGATGAGCACAGGAGGAGGCTTGGAATTTAAGCTCAAACACTGAAACACTCAGTGTATACAAGGAAATGGTCAAACTAAAAGTTACTTGCAGCCCTACCAAATAAGCTTGAATTGCTAAAATAAGCCCTGAACTATCAAGATGGGTTGCTTGGATTTCCAAAAAGCCAAGAATCATACACTGGGCCCACTAATAAGCTAGCTATGGTCTAGGGAATATTGGTGGTCAATACTGAGCACTCAGTATGTGTTTATGAAATAAGCCACTTTCAAAGCCAAAATAAGCTATGCTACAGGAAAATGAGATCCAATTTTATTGATAATCTAAAAAGATAAGCTGACAAGCTTTCCAAAAAGCTAAAAAACAAGACCTAACAATTTGATTTGTACCCTGGAGGGGGGTTGGAAAATTTGACCAATTACACAAGGTGCGCTGGTGCAAAAAGAGAAATTGCCCTACAGGTTTAAATAAGCCCTTGCACAAGCTTAAATAAAATTCACAAAATTAAGCTGATTATGGGATTTGAAAGTTAAGCTGACACACTAAGACTTGTGAAAAGCTCAGGGTCCCAATCCGATCACAAAAATCAAAACAATTCTTCCCATTCTTGGTTTTCTGAAAACACTATGAACTTTGACTTTTTGATTTTTGCTTTCTGTTGACTTAAATGAACTTGAATCTTGATTTTATGACTGAAATTGGTTTAATAAGCTATGTTATGGCTAAAATAAGCTAGACCACTCACTTGTGAATGGAAATGGGGCATATGCCACTCTTTAACCAATTCTAGGACTGAAACTGCCAATTATGCAAACTTTGTTCATATTTCATATGTTTTTGATCATTTTGCATCTGAAACATATAAAACAGAATTCTAGGATATTTTCAGTATTTTGATGCATATTTGAGTGTTTTTGGATGTTTTGGCTGTTCAGATGAGGTAAAAATGATGAGTATTTACACACTCATCAATCCCCCACACTAAAATATTGCTAGTCCCTAGCAATCTTTCATGAAAACTTAATGGATTTGAAGTCTCTTTACCAAAAGCCATTACTTCTGGAGTAGCCAAATGTTTTAGTTCAAGAAAGAACTATGGTACACTGATAACCATATGATTTTGAGCAAACCATCAGGTAAACGGATTTGATTTGTCTTTACCAAAAGCCGTTTGCTTCTGGACTAGCCATCTCTTTGATGGAAATAAAGTCATCATCTTGGTGAGTTGATTACCAATTATGGTTTTTTCACTGCCTTTACCACAAGCCATAACCTTGTGGGCTAGCCAACTCTTCACGATTAAAGATATGGTGAGTAGAATCCCATACAATTTTGGGCAAATTGTCAGCCATCAACGGTTTTGAGATATCTTTACCAAGAGCCGTTCGCTCCTGGATTAGCCAGTCCTTTTGTGGCTTAGACAAGGTGGACTGATAACCATAAATTTTTTTTTGAAATAAAGTGAAATTTTTTTAAAATTTTGTCTAAAAATGAGGGTACTAGAAGGTATAATGTGATTAAATTCGCTAGAATTCCCCCCCCCCCCCCACCCCACACTCAGAATTGGATATTGTCCTCAATATTCAAAGTCTCGGCTATTATGCCAATTCTTTGAATGGAAAAAGATAATATTACAAGCTAAATGTGGAAATAACATTTTTCTCTTTATTTATGTAGATATATACATACATTTTTTTTGAATATATACATGGTGAACCATAGAGGGTAACTTCCCCCACACTTAGGGTGAAAACCCCTTATACATGCTATTGTTTTTGTTTATCGAGTCACTAGCTTGACTCGATCCCCAAATTCATTGGTTCGTGGGGAAAGTTTGTGTTGGCATGAATATTACGATATTTAATCTAAACATCCTCTTCATGTTTTGATGATGACAAAGATGTAAGTTACAACATATAACGTAAAGTGCTTAAGTTATTTGTGATCACAATTCTTCTATGCATTCTTATGTCAACAAGCCTCGACATCTCAACGTCTCAAGTATGCTTCAACAATCACTTAAGGTATGGATAAACAAGTGTTTAATACATCTCATAATCAAAGGGGTATTTAATTAACTAATACAAAGTTTATTTAATTATATAAACATATTATATATTTTTGAAAAACACTTTTGGTAATAAAGAAAAATGTTTTAATCATACTAAATATATGATTTCAAACTTTTAACCAAAATTAGTTAGTTTTTCACCAAATAAACTTTCCCCACTAAAAGACAGAAAATCTGGCCGTTTCAGTAGGGCGGCCCCCTTAATTATAAAGGGCGGCCCCCTTAATTTTAAGGGGACCGGCACACAATTAAGGGGACCGGCCACGCTGCCCTGTCAGATTTGGTCAGAAATTTTTTCCTATAAATACCACCTCAAACCTGGAATTTTTCTCACCTTTTGCACAAAAATTTTCAGATCCAATTCTCTCTAAACATCCTTCTAAAACCCTTTAATCATAAGATTATTAATCTTTGTTTCAAGTGATCCAATTTCTCATCACTCAAAGTGTAAGAGAAGAATTCTCCCTATCATAAAGCCAAAGATGTATTAGGATCTAGTTAGTGCTTATGTGAAGTTGTGAGTTATGTATATGTAATAATTAGATCAAGATGATCTTACTTAGTAGTGATTCAATGAGTGAGTAAGAAGTAGTGGGAGGAAGTAGTAGTGTGGAGAAAACATGTAGTTGTGAAGATGTAGGTGTGTGATTAAGTAGTGGAGTTTAGAAGAAGTTGTGATGAAGCTGTGAAGTCGTGAAGACGTGAAGAAGTTGTGAAGCCGTGAAGAAGTTTAGAAGAAGTTGTGATGAAGTCGTGAAGTCGTGAAGTTGTGTAGAAGTTGTGTAGTGATCGATGTTGTGTTGTGAGATTGGTTCTAGCTACTATTAGAACTCGACATTTAGCTTAGTGTCGTTAAATGGTGTAAGAAAATGTTGTGTACGGTTTTCTCCGCCAAAAGGGAGCTTGTTGAGTAGTGAAGAAAACTCTCGAGTAGGTGACTCGGGGAGTGGAGTAGGAACAAGGAAGGTGTCCTTGTAGCCGAACCACTATAAATCATCGTGTCCGGTTTGCATTTCCTTTCTCTTATCTCTTATCATTTGTTCTTACATTTCTCGCTTTACTTCTATGCTTGCCTACATGTCTTAGTTGTTGCTTATATAGTTGTGATGATTGATTGTGTTGAACATAGTAGTTAATATTGTGATTGTGTGTATAATTGCATGATATGGTCAAATAGATTATTATTCACACTTCTCTTATTAAGTTTAACTTGATAGATAATTTGATACAAAACGTTTTAAGATTTTAAAAGGAAAACGTATTCACATAAAGATTGACCAAAAAGATTGATTATATGTTGTTTTCATACTAAACTCTAATTGAAGTTTTCCAAACAAACAATTGAATAAATTTGAATCAACATTTTGAAACAAAGTTTTTATAAAATCAAAAAGAAGGGAAAACTTTTCAACCCCCTTCTAGTTTTCCACAGTTTGGAGATCCGGGACAACCATTGGTGGTACGTCCCCTCCAAAGTAGTGTTTTAATTGATGGCCATTCACTTTAAAGTTGGAACCGTCAGGTTGATATAACTCAACAATTCCATTTGGAAACACTTTTGTTATAGTGAATGGCCCATACCAGTGAGTTTTAAGCTTTCCTGAGAATATCTTCAATCATGAATTGAAGAGAAGGGCTCTGTCACCAATGTTGAAAACATGGTTTTTAATTTTTGAGTCGTGGATCTTCTTGGTTTTTTCTTTGTAAATCAAGGAATTCTCATAAGCTTGATCACGAAGTTCGTTTAATTTGTTTAGTTGAACCTTGCGGTGATCACCCGCTGTCTGAAGGTCGAAATTTGCATGTTTTAAGGCCCAGTAGGCCTTATGTTCTAATTCGATCGGAAGATGACATGCTTTCCCGTACACCAGCTTATATGGAGTACACCCGATGAGTGTTTTGTAAGCAGTGCGGAAAGCCCATAGTGCATCATCCATCTTATCCGACCAAGAGGCACGGTTTTCACCCACCGTCCTCTCCAGAATTCTCTTAATACCCCGATTCGAGACCTCCACCTGCTCACTTGTTTGTGGGTGGTATGCAGTAGAAAGACGGTGAGTTACACCATATTTTAGCATCACTCTTGCAAATTGTTCATTGCAGAAGTATGTGCCATGATCACTGATAATGGCATGAGGAGTCCCGAATCTGGAAAATATAGACTTCAAAAATTTAACGACTACTCGGGCATCGTTGGTGGGTAAAGCTTTTGCTTCAACCCATTTTGAGAGATAGTCGACAGCCACGAGTATGTATTTATTTCCTCATGAAGACGAGAACGGCCCCATAAAATCAATGCACCACTTATCAAATATTTCGCAGACTTGGATGGAGTTTTGCGGCATCTCATTTTTTTTGGAAATATTCCCGTGATGCTGGCAAGCCTCACAGGTTTTGATAAGTTCATGGGCGTCTTTGTAGATTGTGGGCCAATAGAACCCTGAATCAAACACCTTTTTGGCGGTGTAGTTTGGGTTATGATGTCCCCCCGTGGGTCCATCATGACAAGCTTTAAGAATTTCCATGGCTTCTTGGCCATGGACACACCGTCGGATGACTTGATCCGCACAGATTTTGAACAAGTAGGGGTCGTCCCAGAAGTAATGTTTAATATCTTTAAAGAATTTTCTTTTCTGTTGGGACGTCATCTTTCACAACGAAATTACCCGCATGGTAATTTGCAAAATCGGCAAACCATGGGGTAGTGGTATCATCCCGGGTAGAGATTAGATTGAGAGTCTCCAGAGGAAAGGTTTTATTAATCTCTTTTTTCTCGAGAATATCCTGATGAGGATTCTCTAACCGGGATAAGTGATCAGCTGCAAGGTTCGCTGCTCCTTTTTTGTCTCGTATTATTATATCGAATTCCTGTAGGAGCAGGACCCAACGGAGCAGTCTTGGCTTTGCGTCCTGTTTAGCAAACAGGTATTTCAAAGCCGAGTGGTTCGTATACACCACACATTTGGTTAGGATCAAGTAAGGCCTAAATTTCTCAAAGGCATATACCACAGCTAATAATTCTTTTTATGTGGTGGTATGGTGCGTTTGAGCTTCAGTCATGGTCTTACTTGCGTAATGTATTGGCTGAAAATGTTTTGTTTTGCGTTGCCCCAGAACTGCACCAATAGCGAAGTCGCTAGCATCGCACATAAGTTCGAAGGGTAAGTCCCAGTCGGGGGCAACAAGGATCGGTGCCTCGGTAAGCCTTTTCTTTAAAGTAGAAAAAGCTTCAACGCACTCGGGGGAAAAGATGAAAGGAGCTTCCTTTTCAAGAAGATGAGTCACGGGCCGGGCTATTTTGGAGAAATCCTGAATGAATCTCCGATAGAACCCGGTGGGATGAGGTAGCTTAGCAATAACATCAATTTTGGCCTTATCGACCTCAATCCCACTTTTTGAAATTTTATGACCGAGGACAATGCCTTCCTTGACCATAAAATGGCTCTTCTCCCAATTTAGACAAAGATTTGTGTCTTTACAACGTTGAAGCATCTTTTCTAAATGGGAGAGGCATGAGTCAAAAGAATTCCCAATGACTGAGAAGTCATCCATGAATACCTCCATGGTTCTCCCGATCATGTCGTAGAAAATAGCCATCATGCACCTCTGGAAAGTGCCCAGAGCGTTGCATAACCCAAAAGGCATGCGACGGTAGGCAAATGTCCCGTAAGGGCATGTGAAGGTAGTCTTCTCTTGATCCTGTGGATCAATGGGAATCTGGAAATAACCTAAGAAGCCGTCAAGGAAGCAATAATACTCATTCCCGCTAGTCTCTCGAGCATTTGATCCATAAAGGGCAGAGGAAAATGGTCTTTGCGGGTGGCTTTGTTTAGTTTTCTGTAATCGATGCATACTCGTCACCCCATAACCAACCGATTTGGAATCAACTCGTTATCCTCATTTGTGACAACAGTAATGCCACCCTTTTTTGGAACACAATGTATGGGACTCACCCAAAGACTGTCAGATATCGGGTAAATCAATCCAGCGTCGAGAAGTTTGAGAACTTCTTGCTTGATAACTTCATGGATTTTTGGATTTACCCGTCTTTGATGCTGCACGACATGCTTAAAGTCATCCTCCATCAAGATTTTGTGTGTACAAAAATCCAGGTTAATACCCTTTATGTCGAGAGCTTCCAAGCAATTGCTTGTTTGTGGGACTTTAAAACCTTAAGCAGCACAGTTTTCTCCTCATTCTTTAAATCTTTAGCAATAATGACTGGTAATTTATCATTACCTTCCAAGAATTCATATTCTAGATGAGGAGGCAGGCCCTTAAGTTCGACCTTGTGTAAATCATCATTTTTCTCAACATATTTTATTTTCGCGTTATGAAGTTGTTGAGGTAGAACAGGAAGAGGAGAGGGATCTTTGTTTAATAATTTCTCAAGGAGAAAGATATCCCCCTCCGGGTCAATCTCTTGGTTATCAATTCCTTCAGGAACCGATTCACTTTTGAGAAAGGCCTCTATTTCCTCAAGGACAAAATCACTTCCCTCAAACAGAGTGAGGGAAGGAGAAGAATTAGCGATTATGGGGTGAGAAGATGGAGTAGAATTGCCACTCGGAGAATTATCAGCGAATCTAATGATTTCTTGAGCATACTCCTCAGCTGCAATGTCAATGACATCAATTCGGTTGACCGATTCAACATCATAATTCGAGGAGTATCTCGAGGTTTGATCAAGGTTGAACGTTATCGCTTCAGTACCAACTCGTAACGTGATTTCCTCATCGAAAACGTCGATCAATGCATGAACCGTCTTTAAGAATCTCCTCCCAAGAATGAGAGGAACTCTTGGATCCGCATCGAAATCAACAACGACAAAGTCTGCCAAAAAATGGAACTTTCCCACTCTTACAAATACGTCCTCGGCAATACCAAGGGGACGTGAAATTGAACGGTCTGCAAGCTCGAGAGTCATGCATGTGGGAGTGAGTTCCTGAAGAGAGCTTTTTCCAAACTGAGTGGCGCATTAAGTTGATGCTTGCACCAAGATCGGCCAAGGCAAAGCACTCAACCATCCCCAGGAAAATACATGGTATTAGAAATTTCCCAGGGTCTCCTAGCTTCTCGGGAAGCTGTTTCAATAGAACTGCAGAGCAGTTTTCATTGAGTGGAGTTCGTGCCATCTCAAACAGTTTTTCTTTATTGCTCAATAAGTTTTTGATTGTCGATGCGAATTTGGGCATTAAAAGAAGAGCATCCGCAAAACTAATATCAAAGTGTAAATCTTGAAAAATGTGGAAATTTTTTTCCATCTGATGATTAGCTTTTTCACAGAGCTTCTGGTCTTGCAATCTTGAGGGATATGGAATTGATGGTTTTGGGTTGGCTTTTGGATTTTCAACAGGACCTTCGGGAGTTTCAAACACGAATCTTTTAGGGAGAGTCTGGATCGGGACAACTGGAGGAGGGACGTCATTGGTACCTCCGTTATTTGTAGGAAGTACTGTGTCTGTAGTATCCTCAGTTTCACATTCCTCCACCTGGACAGGAGAAGAGGTAGACGGAGCTGTGGGTTCTTTATAAGAAACTCCACTTCTTGTGGTGATCGCCTTTACATCGCCCCTCGGATTAGCGATCGTGTTGCTAGGTAAAGTACCTGAGCCCGAGGGTCGATCATTTAAAGAGTTCTTCAATTCAGAGATCTGACTGACCAGCATTTTGTTCTGTTCATCTTCGGATTTCATAAACTGTTTTAATAACTCATCAGATTATGGTCCAGTTGGAACAATGGCTTGATTTTGATTAGGAAAATTTTGAGCCCGATTGTTCTGGAAATTCCCATGTTGCTGGTTGTTATTACACTGGAAGTGATTTTGTTGAAAATTACCCTGATGGTAATTGTTCTGACCCTGATTCCGGTTATAATTCCCTTGGTTTTGATTTTGTTGAACCTAGTGTTGACCAGAGTTAAAATTCCCCTGGTTGTTAGAACCTTGGTTCATTCGGTTCTGATTCTGATTCTGGTTAAAGTTCTGGTTTCTGTTTTGACCATTTTGGTTCTGGGACTGATTAAATCCCGGTGGTCCAATGTAATTATTGGAACGATAACTCAACAGATTTCGGTCCCCTTGCGGTTGGTAAGAATTACCTCCCGTATTGTAGGAACCTTGAGCTGTGAATACGTTCTCTTGAGCGAAGCCACCGGAGGCTGGGCACTCATGGTATGGGTGTGGACCACCGCAGATTTCACAACTGAAATTTTTGATCTGCTGATTGTGATTTGTCTGGTGAATTCGGAGAACCGCAACAGACAAATCATCAAACTTTCTGGTAAGGGCAGCTATTTCATTATTTGCCGGAGTGACTGACTTACATGAGTCATTCCTCTCTGCAGAGGAGTGCCAAAAATTTTGATGGCAGTCATCTTTTCGATTAAGTCATAACACTCTTCAGGGGTCCTTTTCATAAAGGTGCCCTCAGCGGCAGCATTGATAGTGTCACGATGACGAAGTGTCAAACCATTATAAAAGGTATCAATAATGGTGACAAGAAGCATGTTATGATTGGGACACCGATCAATATCAAGTTTGTAGCGTTCCCATGCCTCAAATAAGGACTCGTCGGGAAGCTGTCTGAAGTTACAAATATCGTTTCTTAGCTTTGTAACCATGGATGGTGGAAAGTATTTAGCTAAGAACTTAGTAACCATCTCATCAAAGGTATGGATCGAATTCTTAGGAAGTCGATCGAACCAAGCAGTCGCATGATGAGTGAGAGAATATGGGAACAGGTATAAATGCAGGCCGTCTTCGGTGACGCCATTTTGTTTCATGCTCTGGGTGACGTTTAAAAATTTATCGGGATGCTTGTTAGCATCGTCACCCGGCAAACCGTGGAACTGACATGAATTTCGGACCTGCTGTATCATGTTGTGTTTTAGTCCAAAATACGAGGCTCCAATTGTAAGTGGTGCAATGGGTTCACCTCTCCCGTGCATGGTAGGTTGACATAGTTCCTCTATTGTTCGGGTGTCAGGAACTATCTCATCCTTGGGAGGATGTGGGGGCTCGTTGTCCATTTTTAACTTGTGTTCTTCTTTAACAGTACGTAACTCGGTTACGTTTCTATGACGATTACGTCGTAACTATGAACGAGTGCGCATGCACTAAAAATAATTTTTTCAAAACAAGCTCGAGGCAAAGCTACAGTGAACTTAAACCAATAATCACAGGTGAATGGCTTCTTTAGAAAAGGTACACCACTCACAGGGATACAATGGCAAGTTTTTATCTTATGTTTGGGAACTTATTATGTTCACACCCCCAGTTGGTAGGTGTTCTGCCTTAGTTTGTGGTGGTAATCTTTTATGTAATTATTCACAGTAAAATATTTTTGGTTTTTCGTGTATGGGTGAAAAAACTTGGAAAATATTTTTGGAACTGATTCGTTAACCAATTGTTCCTTTAAGATTACTTGCAGGGTGGCGGAAGAGAATTAATGGATCTCTTTTCAGTTCGCAATTTAATGTCAGAACTTCCGTATTCCACCTGTGTAGGTTGTAATCTTAAAATAAACGAAGTAATTTAACTTCACAGTTTGTTTTGTTGTTTATGATTTTTTTGGTGTTTTTAACACTTCAGGAAAAGTGTTAATGAACTTTTTCAGTTATGATTTTGATTTTCACAAAAATTTACAAGGTGATGGTATTTGTACAGGAGGGTTTTGAAAACACTAAACCTAAAAACGTTTTGAAATACGCAATAACCTCCCCGGCAGCAGCGCTAAATTTTGACTCCTCCCAAACCAACCTGTCAACCGGGTGCAGTTGATAGGCCCACCTGGGAGAAAAAGCCAAGTATTAAAATCCGTGGAAGTACAGGGAAATCCCCGGGTCGTTAAGTCCCAACGAGATTGAAATTGTATTTTAAACGTTTGTGAGAATGGGTGGTACTGAGGACAGTAACCAATAAAGATTTGGATTTGATTATAGTACTGATTACTTGGTATTTGAACAACTAAAACAGTATTAAAAATTACAGAAACACAGATATGATTACACGTGCACAAATTAAAAATCAGAAATGATTACAGATAGAAGAAAAGGTGAGTTTTAAACAATTTAAAACTACGGGGGGTGCAAATGAAAATTTTGCAAAAATACTAAAAGAAAATTTAATTAAAAATAAAATTGTTTTTTTTTTATTATTTTATTATTTAATATTATTTATTTAAATAAAAACTATTTAACTATGTAATTTAAACTATATTAACTAAAAAGCTTTTATAATACAAATTAAAACTAAAAAATTGCAAAATTAATTTTTAAAATTATAAAATGACTTAAAATAAATTTAGAAACTAAAAATACCTATTTTTGTCTTTTTGTGGATTTTATATTAATTAAATTTTAATTATATTAATTAAACTAATTTAAATTACTAATAACACTACAAATGACTTAAAAAATTAAGAAATATTTTATAAAACTAATTAACTATTACAGGAATCCTAAAAAATTATAAAAAGTTTATAAAAATTACTTTTAGACTATTTTACTAATTGTTTACTTAATTATTAATTAAAATCTAATTTAACTAAATTAATTAAGAAAATTAAAAAATGAACAGTGGTAATTAAGAAACTATTTTCGAAAAATATTTAATGATTTATAAAACCTAGGAAAAATATAAAAAGGTACTGTTGTTAACTAAAAATTTATAAAACTTTTTAATATACTAATATTACTTAATTATTAATTAATCTAATATTAATTCTAATAATTACTAAATTAAAAGAGAAAAATCTAGGAAAATTACTGAAAATACTTTAAGATGAAAGAAAATTAAGAAAAATATAAAAATGATGAAATGCTAAATAATAAGCTGAAAAGAAAAATTAAAAAGATAAATCCTATTAAATAGAAGCTATCACTAATTTTAAAGTTGGTTTTTGTTGGTTTTTCTTTTTGACAACTGATTATTAGCTAAAAGTAAACAAATTTTATGAAGACACTTGTTTTATAGCTTATTAATAAGCTGTGTGCACCCCCTTTGTGCTTAACAGTTGAGTTAATAGCTTATTAGGACTTATGGATATTTGAAAAAGCTATAAAATGAACACATAAGCCAAGACAGATGGATATCAACTTGAAATAAGTCAAAAAGCACAGATAAGCACACTGAATAAGCTATGATAACCAAATAAGCACTTAAGGGATAAAATAAGTATTACACATGCAAAATGGCCTAACTGTCAGGCCTAGTGGGGTCCACAGGCTTGATTGGAAGCCCAAACTGAATAAGGATCCAATAAGCTGAGCTTATTGGCTTTTCAAAAAGCCAAGAAACAGGCTCTGGGTCCCACAGATGAACACAGGAGGGGGCTTGGAATTTAGGCTCAAACACTGAGTCACTCAGTGTATACAAGGAAATGGTCAAACTAAAAGCTGCTTGCAGCCCTACCAAATAAGCTTGAAAGGGTAAAATAACCCCTGAACTATCAAGATGGGTTACTTGGCTTTCCAAAAAGCCAAGAATCATGCACCCTGGGGCCCACTAATAAGCTAGCTATGGTCTAGGAAATATTGGTTGTCAATACTGAGCACTCAGTATGTGTTTGTGAAATAAGCCACTTTCAAAGCCAAAATAAGCTATGCTACAGGAAAATTAGAACCAATTTTATTGATAATCTAAAAAGATAAGCTGACAAGCTTTCCAAAAACCTAAAAAACAAGACCTAACAATTTGATTTGCACCCTGGAGGGGGGTTGGAAAATTTAACCAATTACACAAGGTGCCCTGGTGCAAAAAGAGAACTTACCCTGCAGGCTTAAATAAGCCCTTGCACAAGTTTAAATAAAATTCAAAAAACTAAGCTGATTATGGAATTTGAAAGTTAAGCTGGCACACTAAGACTTGTGAAAAGCTCAGGGTCCCAATCCAATCACAAAAATCAAAGTAATTCTTCCCATTTTTGGTTTTCTGAAAACACTATGAACTTTGACTTTTTGATTTTTGCTTTCTGTTGACTTAAGTGAACTTGAATCTTGATTTTATGACTGAAATTGGTTTAATAAGCTATGTTAAGGCTAAAATAAGCTAGACCACTCTTTAACCAACACAGAGGGTTAATTAGGCCTAATGTTATGTGATTTTGACTTTTTGATGAACAATACTGGATTTTTATTATTGACATGAGTTTCTAAGACCCTATGTGACTTGTATGAACTATCAACAACAACAATTACAAGCTTGATCACAGAGTAACTGATAAATCCAAACACTACTTATACAAGACAGTTATGAAGAAACTTACGTAAAAAGAAACCCAAGCCTAATCTACTGACTAATAATTCCTTAATAAGTTGTAAACAAGCAAAAGGAACACAAATAAGCAATCTTAGAGCACTGTTATACTATAAAGAGTAGAAATTAGGAAAATGGCTTACAAATGCCTTCCAAGCTTTCTTCCAAGGACTAAGTATCACAAAACACTTCCTAATGAACCTCCACATGTTCTCTAACCCAGGGCCATCAATAATCCACCCTGCTCCATTGCTTGCTTCTTGATCTTCACCAATTTTTTATTTTCTTTTTATTTTCCTGATTTTTTTTGTATTTTTGGTTTTTGATACTAGATTGTATTTTAAGGTTTCTAAAAGCTTTATTAAGCTTTCTGGGAGCCTAAGTGAGCTTAAGAGTCCATAATATCAAACAGAAACAATAATAAAGCTTAATAATAATTTTTGAAATAAAAGTGAAAATTGCATAAACTGAAACAGATACTGAAACTTGAAATTTATTAATGAAAATAGTTGAGATTACACTTGAATTAACTAGTACAATGCTTAAAAGCTTAAGTTTTAACTGAAATAAGAAGCTACAATTTAAACGACAGGATTAAACTAAAATTATACTGCTACTTCTTCCTTGATGCTTCTCTTTCTTTTATAGGCTCTTTTTAGGGTTTGTGGACACCCTCTAATCATTTCCCACTTCTTTCCTTGGCCATTGGATGACTGAGGCTCAATCTCAGCCTTTGGATATTTTTGGCGGGAAAAGGAGAAACAGAGCAATTTGCTCTGTTGCGTGTGTAGAGGGGGGGGGGGCATTTAATGTTGTTTGGATTGTTAGGTGGGTAGTGGCTTGGGCGGTTGATGGGATGGTGATGGTGGAGGGTGGTGATGTGATACTGCAAGTGGAGAGGGGGTGAGAGGGAAGGGAGGTGGTAGTCAAACGGTTTGACCGTTTGATTATTTAGAACGGTTTTACAGGATTGGGCTTGGGGATGGGCCAGGGGAGTGGGCTTGGAAGGGTGTTGGGTTTGTAGCTTGGATTGGATTTGGTTTTGGGGTTTTATAATAATAAGGGTCCGGTTTGGTTAAGTGTTAATAACAAGGACCAATTTTGCAATTATCCGAAAGTTGGGGGGTTGAACTTAGAAAGTTTCCAAGGTTATCACAAGGGTGTATTCTGCCAAGTTTCCATAGTATGAGGACCATAGTTTCCTTCTTCCATTTTTGAACACCAGGGACTATTTCTGCCAACTTTGAAACTTCAAGGACCAAACATGTAATTTTGCCAAACTTTTCTCCCAAGGACCATTCCTGCTAAAGATTTGTAGCACAAGGACCAAAATTTATTTTTCTCAAAGTTCTTACATCCTAAGGACCATTTTTGTCAATTTTGCAAAGTTGAGGGACTAAACTTGTAATTTTGTGAAACTTCACCCTAAAGGACTAAATATGTTTATTTATGGTTCCAAAAAGACCTTTGGTGACTTTTTCATGTTTTTGAATAACCAGGGACTAGATTTGACAAGTTTTAAAAGTTGAGGGACTGAAACTGCCAATTATGCAAACTTTGTTCATATTTCATCTGTTTTTGATCATTTTGCATCTAAAATATATAAAACACAATTCTAGCATACTTTCAGTATTTTGATGCATATTTGATTGTTTTTAGATGTTTGGCAGTTTAGATGAGGTAAAAATGATGAGTATTTACACACTCATCAAGGCACGTAATGAAATTCCTTCATCCTATAAGGTATCCTATATGTTATTTTATCTAATCTATTAGAAAACTAAATCGTGCCTTCTAACCGATTGCACCTTGTTTTGGATTCCTCAATAAACGGCTTACCTAACACAACCTGAGACAAATGACAAACAATAACACTTGCTAAATGCTCTAAAATCATGAAGTCAGTGACATAGGTAAAACTCCCAACAAAGATATGCACATTTTTAATTCTTCCAACAAAGTTACAAACTCCGCTGGGGTATTTGGGGTCTCTCTTAGTGATGCGTGGGAATCGCAACAGGCTTTACCTCTCAAGGGATCACGAGAAGCTTACAACCCCCACCAGGCAGTGTACCTGATCGTTGTAGTATAGTATAGTGACAAGTACCGGGGGATTGATCGTTCAGCTTAGGAATAGTGTTGCTAGGATTAGAAAACCTAAATACTAGTTCTAAAGGTGAGGGATGATTATTTTTTGTATTTTATATTTTTTAGGAAGCAATTAAAAATCTCGGGTTTGAAGGATTTGGGCGGAATTAGTTGCTAATCAACTAACCCAATACTAAAGATGCAATCAAAATAAAATACTAGAAATGAAAATAAACTAAATTATACTAAAGTTGTGAGCAATAAGTGGAGAAAATGTGTTTACTTAAATTTCACTACTCCCTAGACATCTTTTACACGTTAATTACTTGTTATAATTGCATGGATGACGGATCGTATTCCTTAATACCATTCATGGGGTGGCACACTTAACTCTCCAATTCTATGAGCTCTTATCTCCGCCTATACCATGCCCAGCACAACTATAGGGATTGTAAACAGTGGCTCATGCATTAAATACAACTAATAAAGACCTAGTGCGCATCGGTTCATGTTTCTTAAGACGTTCAAGCATGTTACCAATTGGAGATCTGCCAGTTTTCTTAAGCCTAACATATAAATCATTCATCCAAGACAAGTATAAACAAATAATCAACACATAATTAACATCTAGGTTTCATTAGATCCAAGCAAACACAAGATAGATCTAGCCTAGCATGATGGAATTAAGATAAGAACAAGATATAAACAACCAACACATAGACATATTGATTGAATTAAAAGAACACTTATCTCAATTACACATGAAAGGTATCAAGGGCTTGGAACCCTTGAAAAACCTGTAAAATTCGCACCAAGTTCGTACTTAGGGTTTCTCCAAAACTTCTCTCCTTTAATGTGAAAATTAGAAAACTATATATAAGAAAAGGGGTCTGACGGCGTCAAGACCAAGCTTGTGACGCCGTCACCTCGCTGCCAAAACTTTTCTCGGACTGCCTTGATCTACATTTGACGCCGTCAAGTGATAATCATTTCCAGGCCGTCATGACTTTTACTCTTGACGCCCTACTTCGTGACGCCGTCAAATCTTTACTGGATCGTCATGGAATTTTGCTCTTGACGCCGTCAGGGAGTTACTCTTGACGCCGTCACCTACTGTTCCCAGCATGGAAAATTAAGACTTTGGCGTTTTCTTCACTTTTATGCTCCAAAAACGTCTGAATTGCTTCCTTTTCCAGATTTCACTCCCAAAGTACCTAAAATCACAAAATGAACGATTTAGGGCAATATTTGATCAAATAAATTCGAATTCGGGCTTAAATGACCCCCTAAAAACGGATCATTTTTCGCCTCATCATATACCCTTACACTTGAGATTTGCTTGTCCTCAAGCAAATGCGCTTTTATTCTAGTCAAAATACAAGTTAGGGGTCATTTAACACTAATATAAAAGTAATTACAACAAATAATCGTTCCACTAAAGACCAATAGACAAGCACGGAGGTCATGCACTAGCACCTCACAAATAGTGTTTAGATACTCACATCTCTCGGGTGTAATAAAGTGTAAATTACAATATGGAAACGGAAGATATCTCTCACTACCTGTCATAGCAAAATAGATTACCATAGGCTTGGGAAAGGATCAAACCTCCACCACATGGCGTAAGCACCTAGGATATAACTATCAAAGAGGTCTTTTAAAGGGTTGTAACGTTAGGTGTAGGGATATGAAATACACGGTTTTGTTGGATAAAGGAAGTTTTACTGGTGGCGAGTTAACAATCTTGGTTAATTACATGTACAATATGGCGTTGCTAAGCCAAGACTAGACTCGACTTAAGCTAATAAATGAAAAATAACGAAAACATAAAATGAGCATAGAATGAAAAAGGATGGTAGTCCGTATGTTTTTTTCTCTTTTTCCTTTTTCTATATATTTTTTTTTCTTGACTTTTTCGATTTTTTTTTATTTTTTTTTATTTTTTTTTGCATACACTCTTACCCTACCATCCAAAATAATACATCATAGGGGATGAACATTCCCCTTACACTTGAATCTTTACATACTTTACATTAGACTAATCTAATGACTCGAATTAAGAAAATCAAAACACTTGGAGCACTTTTAAGATTAACGTATATATGGGGGTAATATATGTTGTTCTTCCCCATTTCTCCATAAAATAAGTACTTACCCATGAGTCCCAATCGTCCCAAAACAATATGTACTAGGATATGACTCGACTTAGCAACCATGTAATCAATTAGATAGTTAACTTAGGGTTTAACAAATAACAATAATGCACTAAAGATGAGCGCATACACGGAAGGCTAAGGCGATTTGGTTGTACATTTAAGTGGGGTGTAACAAATTCTTCCTTTAAGTAAAATGCTTAAAGTTAGAAACGAAAAGATAGGCTCGGAGAGGTGTACTAGGGGTTTCGTGTACTAAAAATGAGTACAATGCAAATGTGTGGGAGAATTACTTGACCTATGAAGTCAATGTAATTATATTACAGGTGTAGAACAAGGGTTATCCTAATGCCTCTTATCATGTAGTAAATCCTAACTACACGAATGTAGTCTCACTAGCGGTCTCGGGATGCATCGCTATCACAAGTTCTAGAATCTAAGCACTACCGGTACACTCATAAGCACCAACAATGAATGCTTTTTCCTAAAGATCTAAGGGCGAACCTCACATATTTGGGGTGGAAATTTTTGATTGGTATGGTTTTTTGTGCTAGTCATACAACTCCTATCCATGAGACGCTTATTAAGACTAAAGTTTCACTCCTACATGTTGCAAAAAATTTTAAATTTGGTGCTAAAATTGCCCTAACAAATATTTCTCTCACTTTTATTACACATCTACTATTAAACAAAACAAACTCAAGCGAAAGTGCATATGTAAGGTATCATCTTTTTACCCTCCCCTTACACTTAAGATGAACATTGACCCTAATGTTCAAGTAAAGAATGTAAAAGTGAAAAAGTTAAAAAGAATGAAGTCAAATACTCCCCTGATTCGCTCGGTATGTATAATAAGATGGCCAGGTTAAATCTTCCTCCAAGAGAATGAACAATCAAAGCTTCCCTTCCAGAATATAAATCATCTTCTTGTCATACATAACCTGTAAAACCTGAAAAAATAGACAAGACAACCTCGCGTAAAATCGGCGGCATCCTATATAAGTTTCTAAATCCTAGAAAACAAGATAAGATATAATGCTTGTGGAATGAAGTTTGCAGATTTCCTGGAGATTATAAAACTTAATAATTCACAAAAACCATAAGACTCCGTTAGAAAAACAAAACCGGTAAAATTTCCAGATTTTTACACTTGACGCCGTCAAGAGTTAACTCTTGACGTCGTCAGAAATGACCTGCAGAAATTCTTATTTTAAGTTTCCGGAAAATTTCTGGAAAAACTTGGTCCTACTTCCTGGAAAATCCTGCAAAACTTCATTATGACTCAATACAAGCATTTGACTCTAACAAATACGAATATACATGTTCATTTAATATTGTGGAGAATAATGATCGGTTTGTTTCTTGAAAACATATTTGGGGTTTCCCCTTACACTTATCTTTTGCAAAAATACTTTTAGGTGGAGTTAAGACTAGGCCAAAACAACAAAGTAAAGTATTTCCACTATTTAGTTTAGAAACATGATTTACCAACAATAAAAATTAAGCATGCATACGGAAGCAAATAACAAACAAACAAACAAAATCACACAAAACATGGGTTGCCTCCCAAGAAGCGCTTTTCTTTATTTACGAGTCTTGTAGCTAGACTCAAGGTCATGGGTTACTACGTGACCTCATCATTGGTTCCACTCTCTAGGTCGTCTTCTAAACTAGTATCGCTTTCATAGTGTAAGTACTTCGGGTCTTCGAACTCGAAGATATCTTTTCGATACTTAGAACCAAGCTTACTAACATCCTTAAAGAATCCACATGATAGATTAGAAGTGTTCTTACACCCTCTCCGAACATCTTCATCGCACAAAATAAGTTGAGAGCTTATCCTATCAAGCCCGTCACAATCGATTTCCTTAAGGTCTCTTCTCTTGTAGGGCGTTTGGTATGAAACCCTCCTAATCCCATCAGCGAAGGTCATAATACCGTTCCGATCATCAATTATCAGATTAGTAATCTCACAAAAGGGTGCCCCAAAAATAATTTGTGATAATCTGGGGTCGACATAGTCTTCGATGTTGTCCACGATCGTAAATTCCATAGTAAATGACATATTTCCTACAAACACCTGAATCTCATGATCCTTACCTACTACTTTCTCTCCCTTGTAAATCATTCCCCATCTGCAGATATTGTTATAATGGAATAAGGACACAAAATTCTTTGGCAGGAATACGTTAATGTAGATGTTATCGAAGTACTTATGGCCGATCATGCAGGGGATCTTGAGATTGTTCGGATCACGCCGTCTTATCTTCCTCGACTCTCCATCCTTTGACCCATATAGATTCCCTTCAAGGGAAGGACGATACTCGTACACCTCCTCATTACCCTTATGAAAGATTACCTTCTTAACACCATTGGTGAATAATGCACTACCATCTTTCTCATCAAGGATCACTCCTGATTCATTGATAAATGGTTTTCCAAGAACAAGGTTGGTTAATGTTTGATTGGTGAAAGGGTCCACGTCATCGACCACGGTGAGGTCAATATTGTAAACAAGGTCTCCAATACTGATTGACACATTTTTCATCACTCTCTCGCACGCAATGTGTCCTGGGAAGGCTTCGTGGTATAAGGAAAGGGGGACTATGTTGACTGGGAAGCTAGGATCTATTTGACTACCGGTTAAGAGCTTTTCCTTAATGGTGCAGGAGATCTTGAAAACTTTATGATTACTTTCCTTAGTCTTATCGTTATTCCCACTAGTAATATCCTCCATTTTTCTCTCGGGTTCTTCTATAATAGACTTACCCCAATTGGTTGGATTTCTCTCATGCTCTTCCGATCTCTCTTTCCCTTCATTCGATTTGCCAGAGTCTTGCGCGGTGTATTGCTCGGATGAGTTGGTAGGTTTTCTGGCCAAATCATGGTCTACCCTTAAGGTCTCATCTTTAGCTGTTTGACTGAATTTGTTAGTTTGTTGTTGGGTTGGGTTGGGTGTAGAAGCAGATATCGTGGTGATGGTGTTTACGAAATGGATTGGTCCTAAGGGGTTGACAGGTTCTTTTCCTTTGGGGGATAGATGTTTGAATAACTTTCTAGGACTTTTTATTTTCACAGGGGAGGTTGGTGGACTCATGACGGTAACAGATTTAACCTCATCAACGTGAACAGGCTTATTAACAACATGCTCTTTGATAGCAGTTAACAGATTACTAATCTTGTTGTTCACATCAGCCTGCTGTTGTCTAAATTTAGCCTCGAGCGTGGAGAGCTGTAATTCTTGAGATAGAATGAATTTTTTTAGGGCATCTTCACAGCTTTGCCTAGGAATGCCTTGTGACGGAAAATGCTTGGACCAAGTGAGTGGTGAGGAGTCATTGAAAGATACGCTCCGCGTTTGGTACCCGTTGAAATTAGGTTTATCCTTCCATGCCTCATAGGCCTCGCTAGAAGTTCGAGGACCTTGACCCATGTGTGATGACGTGAATTCGTTATAAGCACGTTTTGGAAGTTCCATGCAGTTATGAGTCTCGTGAGGGCCACTACATAATTTACATGTAGAAGCGATTCTGCTTACTTGGCTTAAAGATTTTGGGGGCTTCGTAAGATTTCATGAGAGACTTGACTCGACCTTCAAGTTCCATGATCCTACGGTCGGGAGTGCTAGATTTGTTCGAAGGCAAAGATATTGCCTTGACCGTTTTGTTCAAGTCACGGGGATCATTCCAACTTTCGTTGTCATAGAGAGCAAGATCTTCTATGAGTTCCCATGATTGTTCCACACTTAGATCACGTAGCTTACCACCGGCCGATTGGTCAATGGCTCGCCTCGTGGAGATGTCGATATGGTCATAAAAGATTTGGACTTGTAGCCAAAGATCTATGCCATGATGAGGGACTTTTTGGAGTAAGTCCTTGAAACGAGTCCATGCTTCATAAAGAGATTCATTTTGACGTTGTTGGAACATCAACATGTCATTTCTAAGCTTAGTAGTTCTCCCCGGTGGGAAAAATTGAGCAAGGAAACGAGTGGTGAGATCATCCCATGTGGTGATGGATCCCGCGGGTAAACGCTCAAGCCATTGACTAGCTTGATCCCGTAGAGAGAATTGGAATAGGTGTAATCGGGTTGTCTCTCTAGTTGCAACATCTAGGTCTATGGAATCTACGATTTTGAGGAAGTCCTTAAGATGTTGGTTTGGATCTTCGGAACGAAGTCCATGGAATGCACATCTGCTTTGCACCAACCAGATGGTGTCGGATCGCAAGGGGGTCACATTGGCTCCGGTAGCTCAATGGTGTTTCGGTAGCCCTGGTGGCTAGGTCGGGAATACTCTCCTAAGGTTCGGGGCCTAAGGGGTTCTAATGGTGGGTTTTGTTGTGGTGGGATGTCGGGTTCAAAGATGTTCCCGTTGTCCATGATGTCGGGTGGTTACGAACAAAGGCACAAAGAAATAAGATAGACTAAAGAAAATCTAAAAATAAAAATAAAATCTTACTAGAAAGGAATCTAGCAAGTAGACCTAATAAAAAGAAATTCTAACCTAGACAATAACTATTCCCCGGCAGCGGCGCCAAAAACTTGATGCGTGGGAATCGCAACAGGCTTTACCTCTCAAGGGATCTCGAGAAGCTTACAACCCCCACCAGGCAGTGTACCTGATCTTTGTAGTATAGTATAGTGACAAGTACCGGGGGATTGATCGTTCAGCTTAGGAATAGTGTCGCTAGGATTAGAAAACCTAAATACTAGTTCTAAAGGTGAGGGATGATTATTTTTTGTATTTTATATTTTTTAGGAAGCAATTAAAAATCTCGGGTTTGAAGGATTTGGGCGGAATTAGTTGCTAATCAACTAACCCAATACTAAAGATGCAATCAAAATAAAATACTAGAAATGAAAATAAACTAAATTATACTAAAGTTGTGAGCAATAAGTGGAGAAAATGTGTTTACTTAGATTTCACTACTCCGTAGACATCTTTTACACGTTAATTATTTGTTATAATTGCATGGATGACGGATCGTATTCCTTAATACCATTCATGGGGTAGCACACTTAACTCCCCAATTCTATGAGCTCTTATCTCCTCCTATACCATGCCCAACACAACTATAGGGATTGTAAACAGTGCCTCATGCATTAAATACAACCAATAAAGACCTAGTGCGCGTCGGTTCATGTTTCTTAAGACGTTCAAGCATGTTACCAATTGGAGATCTGCCAGTTTTCTTAAGCCTAACATATAAATCATTCATCCAAGATAAGTATAAACAAGTAATCAACACATAATTAACATCTAGGTTTCATTAGATCCAAGCAAACACAAGATAGATCTAGCCTAGCATGATGGAATCAAGATAAGAACAAGATATAAACAACCAACACATAGACATATTGATTGAATTAAAAGAACACTTATCTCAATTACACATGAAAGGTATCAAGGGCTTGGAACCCTTGAAAAACCTGTAAAATTCGCACCAAGTTCGTACTTAGGGTTTCTCCAAAACTTCTCTCCTTTAATGTGAAAATTAGAAAACTATATATAAGAAAAGGGGTCTGACGGCGTCAAGACCAAGCTTGTGACGTCGTCACCTCGCCGCCAAAACTTTTCTCGGACTGCCTTGATCTACATTTGACGCCGTCAAGTGATAATCATTTCCAGGCCGTCATGACTTTTACTCTTGACGCCCTACTTCATGACGCCATCAAATCTTTACTGGATCGTCATGGAATTTTGCTCTTGATGCCGTCAGGGAGTTACTCTTGACGCCGTCACCTACTCTTCCCAGCATGGAAAATTAAGACTTTGGCGTTTTCTTCACTTTTATGCTCCAAAAACGTCCGAATTGCTTCCTTTTCCAGATTTCACTCCCAAAGTACCTAAAATCACAAAAGGAACGATTTAGGGCAATATTTGATCAAATAAATTCGAATTCGGGCTTAAATGACCCCCTAAAAACGGATCATTTTTCGCCTCATCACTTAGGCTCAAGTTGTGCACTCATTATATCGTTATAAAAACTCGAGGACATCACGTTGATTGGTGATTCACAGTCAATGTAAGCTTGATCAATGTACTTGTACATAATCATACACGGTATTTTTACATTCCAAGGGCTACCCTTCTTTATTTTTGGATCAATTTTAACAAAGGATGGTTGAGGGTTATCAACTATATTGCTATAGTAAGCGATTTCTTCCTTAGTGGGGTATAAATTGAAATATTCGTGATCTAATTCCCCATCTCCCTGTTCCTCTATAACATCAACAACCTCAAAATCATCTGGCCCTAAGCTCTCATTTGAATACATGGCGATTGCTAGGTCATTTAGTGCATTATCAAACTCAATATCGATTAATCTGTTAAGCTCCCTATGCTCTCTAATTTTTCTTTCAATTTGATCACGCAACACAATTACTTCTTCAGATGAAAGGGGTAGATTCGCATTTTCCATAGTGGCAAACTATATAGTTAATGAGTATTTTCTACTAACAAAGGCACAAAGAAAAAGATAAACTAAAGAAAACCTAATAAAATGAAATTAAAAATCTCACTAGATAGGAATCTAATGAGTAGACCTAATTAAAATAAAAATCAACCTAAGCAATAACTATTTCCCGGCATCGGCGCCAAAATCTTCGATGAGGGATTGCGGACTCGCAAAAGTTTTACTTTTCAAGGGATCTTGAGAAGCTTTCAACCCTCTAGGCAATGTACCTGACTGGTGTAGTATAGTGAGTGGCAAGTATCGGGGAATTGATCGTTCTCTAGGGGAATAGTGTCTTTAGGATTGAAAACTATGTCAACTAGATATAAAGGCGAGGGATGATTCTTTTTGTATTTTTATATTTTATGAAAGCAATTAAAATCTCGGATATTTGGAAGATTGGGCGGAATTAGTTGCTAGTCAACTAACCCAAAAAATACTAATAAAAATATCGCCTAAAAACGTTATTTATATTTTACGATCTTTCTTAGTTTTGTTAACTTCAAAAGGTAATGTTTATTTTTAGCAAATCATAAATATAGTTTAAAAGACTTTTACTTAACATCACCCAAACTACATTTACATGTTTTCACAAAGTGATTTCTAATGAAGTATACTTTAGTTTAAGTACATGTGTTAAAAATGTCTTATAAGTATATTTAGCAAGTTTTCTAAATAGTATGTTTATTAGGATATAAGCAAGCAAACTCCTTTAGGTAAATCATTCACTTGCTAAACATATCAAACAAACATTTTTAAGTCTATACATAAACTCTTTTACAAATATACTTTCCTTTTCAAGAATATCTAAAATTAGAAATCATATGTATACTTACATCATCACTTGCATGACACATGTCCCTTCGAGGAAACATGTGTGTAAGAGACATGTTTTATTTTGTATAGAATCATACTCAAGATCTCAATGTTGACTTTGTGAGATCTTGAGAATATTGTGTTAGATTATGTAAAATCTTGTGCAGGATTCTGTCAGAGCTTCTGGAGGAACCCTCAGGCATAACGGACGGAATCAAAGTAATGGTTCCGCCGTATCCGTGGGTTGGTCTGCAAGTTTGCCACAGCAACCCACTTTTTGAGTTTTTCTTATCACTTAATATCATAACATACTGCATATACTTCATTTCTAACTCAGTACAATTTCATATTTGTGAGTCTTTCTTTGTAGCAAGAAGATCACGACTTCACAAGCTTCAACACAACGTTGCAAGACTTGTCAAGCATAGCATAGTTTAAACTAGTAAAGTTTATACATCATTGTATTGTATCCATTTGTAGTGATCGGTTAGTATTTTAGTCCTCAAAATACTTAGAGTATCGGGAGTTGTTGTACCCTTGTAAAAGAACTATCGGGAGTGGTTGTACCCTTATGAAAGTACTCGACATCTAGCTTAGTGTCGGAAATAGTGTGTAAGCGACGTGTAAGGTTTTCTCCGCCGGATAAAGGAGCTTGTTGACTAGTGCAAGAAACTCTCGAGTTGGATACTCAGGGTGTGGAGTAAGGCAAGGAAAAAGTGTCCTTGTAGCCGAACCACGATAAACACTCGTGTTATGGTTTGATCATTTCTTACTTTTATTCTTGCATATTATTTATTGTTTGGTAATTTTTAGTTGTCGATTACACGTAAAAGTTTTCAAAGAAAATCAACTTAAAACCGGTAAACTATTCAACCCCCCATCTAGTTTTCCACAATTGGCATCAAGAGCTACGTTACTCAAGATTTTAAAATATATTGTATCTTAAAACTTGGAACGATCCATGGATTTTGAAAACTTCAAAAAAGGGCAATCTATGCAAAGACCACCACTATTTGAACAAAATGGTTTTATATATTGGAAAAACCATTTTGAAACTTATGTAAAATCAAAGGACATAGATCTATGGTATATTATTATTGAAGGTGATCATAAGGCTACTGGAAATGGTCGGGATGAGGATAGTTCACTCACTAAACATAGTGATGATCAAAAGAAACTAATTGCCAAAAATAATGAAGCAAAAATGATGCTTTATAATGCTTTACCAAAGAAAGAGTATGAAAGAGTTTTTATGTGCAAAAGCGCTAAAGAAATTTGGCAATCCTTAATAACTACTCATCAAGGAAATTCACAAGTTAAGGATAACAAAATTGATCTTCTTGTCCAACAATATGAACAATTTTCTATTCCCGAAGATGAAACTATTGATAGTGCATTTGCTAGACTTAATACTATTATTAATTCATTTAAAGCACTTGATGAATCTTTTTGTAGCAATAATTTTGTCAGGAAATTCCTTAGAGCACTCCATCCTAAGTGGAGAGCAAAAGTAACGGCTATTGAAGAATCTAAGGATCTTTCAAGCATGGCACTTGATGAGCTTATTGAAAACCTCAAAGTTCAAGAAATGATAATGGAAAAAGATTCGGAGATAGTTAAAGGAAAGAAAGAAAAAGTGAAATCTATTGCCTTAAAAGCTAGAATAGAATCAAGTGACGATGAGGAATCAAGTTCGGATAGTGAAGAGTGTGTAAATACTAATCATTTTTGGTCAATCTGAACTGCTAAAACATTTAAAAACACTCAAAATTGCATCAAAATACAGAAAATATCCCAAAATTGTGTTTTATATTTTTTAGATGCAAAATGAGTAAAAACAGATGAAAAACGAACAAAGTTTGCATAATTGGCAGTTTCAGTCCCCCAAGTTTCAAAACTTGTCAAAATTAGGCCCTAGGCATTTATTTTGAAAGATAAGTAAACCCAAGTCCTTTAAAAATCAAAAGTTATCAAAAATGATCCTTGGGTAAAAAGTTTTGGAAATTTACAAGTTTAGTCCCTGGACTTTCAGAAATTAGCAGATTTGGTCCTTGGTGGAATGTTTTGGAAGAAAAAGTCAACTTTGGTCTTTGGAAAGTCAAAAGTTTTCACAAATGGTCCTTGGAATGAAAGTTTGAAGAATTGGCAAGAAAGGTCCCTCTACTTTGAAATTTGATAGTTTTAGCCCCCGGGAATTTGAAATTGGAAAATGTTCAATAATGGTCTTTGGTATATAAAACTTAGCATGATTTATCCTTGTAATACTTTGGAGATTTGGCATGAATGGTCCCTAAAATTTCAGCTTGTACATCATTAGTCCTTGGGCTAATTATCTACTTAAACCAATTGGACCCTTGTATTAGTAATCCAAATCCACCCAACAATCCCAATTCCAATCCAATACCCCTTTCCAGCCCACCATACTTTCTGGCCCAACTCCTCAAATAACCCACCCCGTCCCTTTTAATAAATCCCAAAGTCAACCCTTTTGACCACTCATCTCTTTCCTCTCCTCACGTGTGCCTACAAAACCACCTGCCAAAGCCAACACTCCATCATCACCTCTACCCCTACCCTCCTCTGCACACTCAACCCTTCACCTTTTCCCCACAAAGCTCTAAATCCTACCCCCTTCCAAAAGCTAAAAGCCAAATTGCAAAACCTAAATTTCCTGCCAAAATTACACAAACGGGTAGGATTAAAAGTACCCATCCAATGGCTGAAATTGTAGATGGGAAATGCCCAGAGGAGTAAAAGAAACCCTAGAAGTCAATATAAAAAGAGAGAAGAAAGAGAATGGGGAACCAAGTAGTTGTAGTTTAATTTTTAGTTTCGCTTTAATGTAATTCTCTCTTCTAGTTGTTAATTTTAACTAAATAAGGTTGTATGCAGTTATTCTAGTGTCTTGTAAACTTTCTTAACCTTTAATTTCAAGTCTTGTTGTTTCAAATTCAAATTTGCAGTTTTCATGTGGAAATTGGTATTATTTAAATTCTTGTTATCAATGGTGTTTCAGTGTTTCTTAAAGCTCTACATAAGTAATTATAAGCTTTTAAAAGCTTGGAAAGCATTTAAAACAGTTTATTCATAAAAAAATCAAAAATACAAAAAAATACAAGAAAAAATAATGAAAAATAAAAAATCAGTGTGAAGAAGGAACCAAGCAATGGATCATGTTGAATTATGGATGGTTTTATGGTTTAGAACCTCAAGGGAGGTGTTAGGATAGTTCTTGGGTCCTTGTTACTCAGTTAACAACCTGGATGTAATCTGTGAGCATTTTTCTCAATTTTAGTATTTACTGTGTTATGCTTACTACTGCTTCATTTTAGTTTTCTTATCAGTCACATAGCTTAGATAATCATAATGCATTGAGTGGTACAGCCTCGACCATACATTTCTTTTGAAAATCTCACAATTACATACTTAATGGGGTGTTTGGTTCTGCTTAGTTTAACATGTGTTATCTGTCAATTCACTTGTTTCTTTGTACCCTCAGCTTCCCTAGGTAATATTAGAACTAGATAAACAATAAAATTTGCATCTTTAGAACAAAAAGTCAAAATTAGCGTTTATCTCACTTTGATTAGTTAACTGTGAGGATTTTGGATTCCACAATCATTCAAATCAGTCCATTAGTGCTTAGGATAGCTTAATTCCATCATCATGTAGCTTAATATAACATTTACGGTCAATTGGGATCATCTAAAGTTCATGAAAGTCAAACTTAGTTTACAAATAAAAAAGTCAAATATTTCATGCTTGTCAGTTTTTCCATTTCTAGTTGGAATTTTCTTGATCTCAATTTTAGGAGTTAGCTTTTGAGTTTTGTAGATTCTTAATCTTTGGAAGCTCAGCTTTATAATGCATATTTTAGTTTATTTTTAGGAATTTTATAGAGTGCTTAATTGTGAGCTTGTTTTGGCCTATTTACCAAGGATCTCCCCTGCACCAGGGGAGTGTTTCATCTGCCCATAATTCACAAGCTCTTGTAGAGCTTGTTTGTGGTAATAAGCCTGAGTCCTTGGGATTTCTGGGAAGCCAAGTGACCCAACTCTTTGGACCAGGGCTTGTTTTGGGTTCTAAGCTTATTTGATAAGCTTTGTTGGGCCTACTATTAGCCTGACCAAACCTGTGTGAACCAGTGTGCATAAGCCCACTTCACAGGTCCACAATTTGTTTTCTACTCAAGCTTACCATGAGCTTTTTGGTATTTTGGGAAGCCAGTAGTATTGGCTTACCATTTCCAGGCTTATCTTGGGCTTAAGAGCTTATGCCCCCAGCCTATTGTTGCCCTGTAAAAAGCTTGTGAGGCCTGTTTGGTCTGTGATGATTTAGAATAGCTTATTTTAGCTTATTGCTCTTTCAGTGTGTTTTGTTTGTTGTTTTAGCTTATTTTAAGTTCATCAAATTTGTTTCATCTTATTTTTAGCTTTGCTTTATAGTTTGTAGCTTATTGTAGCTTAATTAGCTTTAAAAATCAATTTTTGGCTAAAAAGCCTTCTGTTAAGCTTTATGGCTTATTCAGGGCTTATTTCAAGGTTTTAGAAAAGTCCCTTTTATTAAAGTTTGTTATTTTTACTTGTTTAGTGTTTTGCAAAAAGAAAAATTGAAAAATAAAATAAATAGCAAAAAAGTGGGGTTTATGGGAATCGAACCTCGGACCTCAGCCTCACAACAGACACAACACAACACCCCCTTCCATCTGCTCTGGGGCACCAGTTCCATTATCCTTTGCATAATCAATTTACTTAAAGTAGTATTAGTGTATTTTGCTTATTTTAGTTGTTTTGCTTATTCCAGCTTATCTGAATAAGCTGTTGCATAATCAATACACTTTCCATATTTTTTACTGTTTATTTGGTAATTTTTAGATTTAATTTTAATTAAAGTAGTTTAAATTAAAAAACCAAAAATAAATTAGTTTTAGTGTTTAATTTTTATCCCAGATAACTTTTTATAATTTTCATAACTTTTATAAGTTATTAAGCCTCTGTAAAAATTAGTTTTGCAATTTTCACTTTCCATTTGCTAATTTTTACATTTAATTTAGTTTAATTAGCCTTTAAATAATAATTAAGTGATTAATTCATAAATAGCTTAACAATTAGTTGTAAAATTATTTTTATAATTTTTTAGGATTCCTGTAGTGGTTAATTAGATTTGTAAAATTTTTCTTAATTTTCTAAGTTAGTTTGTTATTTTTAATAATTTAAATTAGTTAAATTAGTTAAGTAATCTTTAATTTGTAATTAATTAATAATAAATAATTAAATAGTGTAAAAATTTATTTTCTTTTTCTAAAAATTTTCTTTTATCATTAGGATTATAAAAATGTAATTTTCATATTCGTAGGTATTTAATTTCTATAAAACTCGCGTTTTATTTCGTACGTTAACGTAACTTTAAATCAAACGTACGCGTTATTAGACTTAGCTCACGTTTTTAGTGTATCTGATTATCAGTAATTGTTCATATAGTGTTTCTAAGTTATTTTCATTTCTCATATCTTAGTATAATCATACAAATCACTCAAACCCCTTTTCTGTCCAAATTCACCCGATCACAAACCCGTTTTGATTACCATCACACCTCGTCGGGACATAACGACCCGGGAAAACCCCTATACTTCCACGGAGATTGACTCTTGAGCAGTTTGACCTTGTTGACTATTTACCTGGTCAATTTAGGTTGACTGTTTGGAGCCAATCAGATAGTGAAGATGAAGAATATGCCATGGCGGTTAGAGACTTCAAGAAGTTCTTTAGAATACGAGGAAAGTTTGTAAGGCAACCTAAAGATTAAAAGAATTCTTCACAAAAAGATCGGGATATAAAGAAAGTCAAGAATGAAAGAAATTGTTTTAGATGCGGAGATACAAGTCACTTAATAGGAGAATGTCCAAAACCACCCAAAAGCAAAACTCAAAGTGCTTTTGTGAGTGGTGCTTGGAGTGATAGTGAGAATGATGATAAAGAGCCAACAAACGATGAAGTAGCTCTTATGGCTCAAGGCTCAAATGAGGTACATTCCGATTCATCTTACTCTTCTATTGATGAAGACACACTACAACAAACTTTGTGAGTTAAGCTTAAAAATCATAAACAAAAACAAATTTTTAAAGACTAATAAGGAATTTTTAGAAAACGAAGTTTATGAATTAAAAGAAAAAGCTAAACGTTTGGAAAAGAGTAAAAATGTTGACACAAAATGCAAATCATGTCAAGAGTTCAAACTTGAAATTGAGAAGCTTAAAATCACACAAGATAATCTTGTTAAACAAAACTCAAAGTTTAAGAAGTTTGATAAAAGTATTTGTTGTGTGGATGAAATAATGAAACTCCAAAAATCACATTTTGATAGAACAGGGTTAGGATTCATGAAATCAGGGTCAATAAGTAGTTTAAAGAAACAAGGCGAAAAAGGACAAGAAAATGTCAAAACTGCAACAGTGACCCATGGAACTGACGGAACCAAAAATTTGGTTCCACCAGTTGAACCTATTGGTTCCGTGGAGATTGATGCAGAACAGAACACTTCAATGACTAACCGTAATGAATTTGTTAAAGTTACAAAGAAGTCCAAGACTAGTTCAACTAAAACTAAACATAAACCATCCATTAAAATAGGAGTAGGACTTGCTAAAAATGAATTTAGAACTAGAACTACTCAACCAAGACCTAAAACGCCTATATCCAAGCGCCCCTTTCAAAAGAGCAACTACAACACACAACCCTACTTTCAACATAATTGGGGTCAAAACATACCTAGACAACATCAAGTTCCAAACTATATGTCTTGGAACCCATATCCACCATTTCCTTACATGAATCAAGGTAATGGCATGATTAACCAAAATGGACCCATGAGATATTGGGGACCAAATGTTTGAATGCATGTTATAAAATAGGTTTGCTTAAAAGTGTGTTTGGAACCGGATGAATAGATCAAGGATAGCAGTTGCTCAAGACACATGACGGGGAACAAAAGTCTTTTCTCAACATATCAAGTCTATGACGGAGGTAACGTTACTTTTGGTAGCAAGCTTAAAAGTAAAATCATCGGAAAATGTACTATCTCTCATGACTCTCTATCTATTGATGATGTTGTTCATGTTGACAACTTAGGATTTAATCTTCTTAGTATTAGCCAACTTTGCCATTAAAAGTATAAAGTCCTTTTTAGTGAAAACGAAAGTAAGATACTAAAAGATGGTATAACAATAGCTAAAGGAGTTCTTAAGAACAACGTATACGTCATGAAAATTGATAAATCACCTAGAGATAAACTTTGCCTTACCTCATTAGATGAGTCCTCAACTCTTTGGCATAGACACTGAGCTCACGCTAATATGAGACATATTCAATCCCCATCCTCTAAAGAATTAGTTAGAAACCTACCCAAGTTGAAATACGACCAACACTTTTGTGATGCTTGCAAAATTAATAAACAAGTTCATAGTAGCCATAAGACTAAAAATATGGTGTCTACATCTAGGTGTCTAGAACTTTTGCATATGGATTTGTTCGGTCCATCCACTATTTCAAAGTTATGGAGGCAACTTCTACACTTTGGTCATAGTGGATGATTATTTACGTTATACATGGACAAGATTTTTGAAAAGTAAAAATGAAGCTTTCGAACAATTTGAAACTCTTAGTAAGAAAATTCAAAATCAAGTATGAAATTGCATTGTTTCTATTAGAACGGATCACGGTCGGGAATTTGATAACGAAATACAATTTGGTGAATTTTGTGACAAAAATGACATAACACATAATTTCTCGGCTCCTCGCACTCCTCAATCTAATGGTGTAGTAGAACGTAAAAACCGGACACTTCAAGAGATGAGTAGAACAATGCTTAACGAATAAAATATTCCACAAAAGTTTTGGTGTAATGCCGTCGACACGTCAACTTATATCTTAAACCGAGTCCTAATTAGACCTTTTTTAGATAAAACTCCATATGAATTATATAGAGGTAAAAAGCCAACATTAGGATACTTTAAAGTATTTGGGAGTAAATGCTTTATACTAAACACCAAGGATTATCTCACTAAATTTGATCCAAAGTCTTATGAAGGTGTATTCCTTGGATATTCACAAAATATCAAAGCTTATATTGTTCTAAATAAAGAAACATTAAGAGTCGAGGAATCGTTGAACGTAACATTCGACGAAAGTCCACCTCCCTCTAAGACATCACCTTTGGTAGATGATGACTTAGTTGAAAGTCAAGCTGTTAATCAAATTGATTTAGAAAACGACAAGGAAGATGAACTATTAAATAGAGAAATTGTCAATGTTAAAGAGTCTAAAAGTCATCCATTAGATAGTGTCATCGGTAAACTTAACGAAAGAACCTTAAGATCAAAAGCTCAAAATGAAAGTAACTATTTTTGTTTTATATCAACCATTGAACCTAAAAATATAAATGAAGCTATAAGTGATTAATCCTAGGTAATAGCTATGCAAGAAGAATTGATCCAATTTATTAGAAATGATGTTTGGACACTAGTTCCTCAACTAAAGAATCAAACTATAATTTGAACAAAATGGGTATTTTGAAATAAAATGGATGAAAATGGAGTTGTGTCTAGAAAAAAAGCTAGGCTAGTAGCACAAGGTTATAATCAACAAGAAGGCATTGACTATGATGAAACTTTTGCTCCGGTTGCTAGGCTCGAGTCAATTAGAATCTTACTTGCATATGCACGTGCACATGACTTTAAACTTTTTCAAATGGACGTCAAAAGTGCATTCTTAAATGGTTTTATTAATGAAGAAGTTTATGTTGCTCAACCACCGGGCTTTACCGACTTTGAAAAACCTAATCACATTTACAAACTTAAAAAAGGCTTTATACGGACTTAAGCAAGCTCCAAAAGCATGGTATGATCGACTTAAAACATTCCTAGTTGAGGATAAGTACACCATGGGCCTAGTTGATAACACTCTCTTCACTAAGAAGAAAGAATCACACATTATCATAGTTCAAATCTATGTTGATGACATAATATTCAGATCAACTTGTCAAGAGCTATGCGATGATTTCTCTAAAATCATGCATGACTAGTTTGAGATGAGTATGATGGGAGAACTCAACTTTTTCTTAGGACTTCAAATTAAAAAATTAGAAGATGGGATATTCTTTAACCAATCTAAATACATAAAAGACATGCTTAAGAAATTTGGTATAGAAGATTCAAAACCTATCAAAACACCTATGTCCTCGGAAACCAAACTCACAAAGGATGAGGAAAGTGAATCCGTAGATAACACTAAATATAGGGGTATGATTGGTAGTCTACTTTATCTCACAGCTAGTAGACCCGACATTATGTATAGTGTTTGTCTATGTGCACGTTTTCAAGAAGATCCCAAAACAATCCATCTTGAAGCCGTAAAAAGAATTTTTAGGTACATCAAAGGCACTACACGTCTAGGATTGTGGTATCCCAAAGAACGGGTGTAGAAACCAGAGTGTATGCCGACTCGAATCATGCCGGTGACTATGTTGATAGAAAAAGTACAAGTGGTATTTGTACTTTTGTTGGACATTGTCTCACCTCATGTTTTTCCAAGAAGCAAACGACCCTCGCAATCTCAACAACTGAAGCCGAATACGTATTGGCCGGAAAAGCATGTCAACAAGCTCTTTGGATGAAGCAAGCGCTTGTGGACTACGGAATTATTATTAAAGACATATCTATCCTTTGCGACAACAAAGGAGCCATCGACCTGAGTAAAAATCCAGTCCAACATGCTCATACCAGACATATAGAAATCCATCATCATTTCCTTCGTGACAATGTTCAAAAAGGAAACATCTCCATCGAGAAAGTATCCTCCAAAGACAACATTGCCAATATTCTTAAAAAACCCCTTAAAAGTATACTATTTAATCTTCTTAGACTAGGACTAGGAGTTATGGAACCTACTTTATAGTTTAAACGTTAAATAAAATCATAGAAATTCAAAACAAAAATCCTTGTTTATATGTCTGCAGGACTGGCGGAACCAAGAAAAACAAAGGGCGGATCCCTCTGTTTAGTTCCGTCCAATCCGTCAGATGCCTGCACAGGTTCCCTTTTTATATATTAAACCATAAAGTCCCATATTCTATACCACTCACAAAAAATAGTTACTATTCACTTCCATATCCATCCTTACACGAAAATTAGGGTTCTTGCTCAGCCACTCTTCATTCCTATCATCATTGTGAGTATTCTAAACACAATTACTCTCCTGATCTGTGTCTAGGAAATTCTGTTTATGCACAAAAACTAAAAACTTGGGGTTATGCATCAACTTAAGAAATCATGAAGTGCATTTGTCAAAAACAAAACTAATTGTGTTTTCCATTAGTTAGAAATTGCATCTTATAAGACATTATCTCATTATACCAAAAACCTCATGTCAAAATTTTGAAAAATCTTCTCACATTTAGGAAAAATATTTTTTCATTGATAATACAAAATAAAAACGTTATGTTAAAAATCACTTGCATTATGTCTCTTGAATGCTAAAAGGGAATACATAACTAATATGTAGTTTCGGGTACATTCAACCTAGAGCTGGCAAATCGTGTCTTAACAGGTCTTAACAGGTTCTGAGCGCGCGAATAACATAAGTTTCAAACATGAAAATGACTCATTTAACACTTAGTTTTGGTGGTTTGAGTATGACTGTTATACGTTTTATGTATCAAAAAAGTTAAATATTGAACCCTAGAATACTAAAAACAATTATTTTAAAAAATAAAAAAAATTGCATAGTACATTTTTTTCTTTAACAGGTCCTAACTGGTACCCAATTTACCAGCTCTAATTTAACCGTAGCTACATTGAACTAGAAGCATTTGGATTATTTCAAAATTTACACAAAATTTGCATAAATTAAAATGAGTCGAGATAATCACAACTCCATATTGTTTTCATATAGACACACACTAGAATTTTAACACTTAGACCATTATTTACATAAACTAAAATGTGAAAATTATGTTTCTAGGTTCATCATGCCTCCCGCAACCTTCTATAACCACAAAGACACCACCAAATACCTACCCAAAAACCATAAGACCAAAGGGCTAACCATGGCACAAGTAGAAATATTTAAGAACCTTGAGAAGCGTTATGTTCATGAGGGTAGAACCATTGACCCTACTTTCCTTGCCGGAACCAACATTAGGGAAGAACTCTCTTTTATCAACTTCGATTGCCTCTTAGACATAGATGAGCCAATTTGTCCTCGTTTCATCCTAGAATTCTATGCTTTCGTGACCCTTATCATGGATGATGAAGGTCTCATGTCATTAAACTTTTCAATCAACCAAAATGACTTTGAAATCAACTTAGATCAATTGCTCAAGTGCTCCGTGTTCCTAATATGGGCACATGTCTCTACACCGACAAATGGCCACTTTCAACTCTTGACTCAATCCATGATCGTATTCATCCTTATGATACCCCTCTAGTGAGCAAAGAAGAAATTCGTGACCTCCTTTTTGTTAGGACATCTCATACTAGGAGAACCTGAGGAGGAGAGGAAGTTGCAAAAGATCCATTTGGAATGTAGCTTACTGAGTTGAACCACAATTCTTGAAATGGGAGGAGATCATTGGGGCAAATGTGATTAGTACTTTAGGCAATAGGGACCATATCAACACTTGTCTCTCCTACATGCTCTATAGTGTATCCACCCACCAAACTTTCAACTTAGCTTACTACATTTCCAAAAGGATGGCAAACATCTCGGTCCAAGGTACCACCACTCTTCCATACGAGATGCTTCTCACCCGTTACTTTAGGTTTTGTGAACCCATTCCTCCAACTCCTAGAGGTCGTCGAATAGATTACCCTCTTATTCCTCACACCTTTGTGGCATTAAGTGATGATAGAGTCTATAAAGACAAAGGTAAACATCCTCACCCTCCTACCTCATCATCATCATCATCATCCATGAGTGAAGACGACAATTTACCCAACTCTAGGATCCCAACTCTTGAATACCTCTCACAACTTCCATCTATACCGAATGAATCGAAGGAGTTCAAGCATACCAAAGGGATGTGGAAATGCTTTGGGAGATACCTTGGGAAGATCTACAAGAAGGTGAATAAGAAGTGAGAATGTTAAGAGGGTGTTTGGCACAAGGGTGAATTTAAACAATTTGGTCGTTAAAACAATGTTATTTTATGTTTTTATGATGTTGTAGGATAATATTATGTATGTGGATTATGTGTGTACTAACAACATTTGTGGGGGATAACTCTTTAGTACTATGCCATTTTCACTTTTCGGCTAAAAATATGAATGCTAGAATCGCTCTTGTAAACTCTATAGGTAAGCATGTTTCTACCTGTAATTTTTGTATCTTCTAACTACAAAAAATTGATTACTTAAGTTTTAGGAAAAATTTTGGAATTTAGAAATAACACGAAGCCGTAAAAACTTCTCTGTCTTGATTATGAGCTTCAACGGAAATGGCGGAACCCAATATTTGGTTTCGTCCGTTCAAAAACTTGGTTCCACCAAGTTTTTCCAACGGATATGGCGGAACCCAAAACTGGGTTCCGCCCGTGTTAACCTTTGGTTCCTCCAGTCCTACAGCAAAATTTCATTTCTGAATTTTTTTTTTGAATTTTTCTAGTAATCCTTAGGTTCCAAACTTGCTTCCTACATGCTAGTTAGTATTTATCAATAATTCTAGAGCTCTCTAGGCACAGTTTAAACAATCGGATCATCATTCTCACCAAAATTTCAAATTTGGCTAAACTAACCCAAGGAACCTTTCTGATACAAGGAAGGAACCTTTCCTTTGGTTCCTCCAAATCTGTGGAACAACCTGACAACCTATATCCTCCATGATCACATAGCATTTACTTCTCCACTTAGTCTTTCACTTCATCCAACTCCATTGGATTGACTTCCAATGATTTGAAAACTTCTTGGAACTCTTCCAAATGATTAGGAACCTCCAAAAATGTATGGATCAACATCAAATCCAAACACCAATTTCCATACCATGTTCTTCCTATAAATTGACCAACATTCACACATCAAATTCACACCATCACCATCACTTCTCTCACCCTTATAATTCTAAGCCTACCAAAAAGTCTTGCAATGACTAAATCCAACACCTCATCCGAATCATCAAGGCATATTAGGAGAACCGCTAGAATTAGCGTAAAACCATGTTGCTTCAACAAAACCCTTCAACTAAGCTCATCATCATCAAGTGATTCATCCCTTAACATTTCATCACCCATCAATGATACAAACTTTCTAAACCTTGCTACTCCAATACCATCTCCAAAACCTTGCAATGCTAACATAATCACCACTCCTCCACCAACTTTAACACCAAGTGATCCAACACCACCTTCGGCACCAAGTCAACCTTCAAAAACTCCATCACCTTAATCACCAAAATTGACACCAATGAAACTCTTCAAGACACCACCAACATCACCACACCTATTTATGGAAAGTTTAGAAGACCTACCACCTAGATCATCAAATTCACCACCATTGCCACTTTTTGACACTATTGATCAAATGGAAACTCAACAACAACCACGGTTTCAACCAAGTGAACCATTGGATGAAAAACCTCATCAACCATCATTAATAGAGCATTTGGCTTACAAACATGCTAGACCATCTATCTTTCTACAAGATCAAGTTCATCCGCAATCACAACCATTGTTGTTCCATCCCATTTACAAAGACATCCATGGTCCTCTTTATGGAGAATCAAACTTTCATCATCATGACTAACAACAAGAACCACCTCAAGAATTTTCCCAACAATTTGAGTCCATATTTCCTACTTATGAGGAAATAGAAGCATCTTTGTGGACCAAATCTCCAAACACTCATGAAGAACTAAACACCCTCTTAGAAAGCCTTTATGCTTTCAAACACATGATTGATTCTCATCTCACCCAAGCCATGGATTTCCCAACCGCAATGTACTCATCAATTGTAGGAAACCAAAACACCTCTCAACCATCCACCTTTGCTCCCGCAACAACCAATGTTCCATCCACCACCAATGACCCACCAACAACAAACCAAGTTCCACAACTACCACCTCTTCACCATGATTGCATCATATGCGAAAGAACCGCTCATATTAGTGAGAGATGCAAAATATTGGTACATGAGCTTCAAGATGAAATGCGGTTTATCCTCAACCACATTTTGGAGCGTTTAAACGCCATCTCTCACTTGCCTCAAGCTTAGAGCCTCATTAGGAAAATTAAATAATGGTAGAATCTCACCTAGGACTCTTTCCTTTTATAGGTGTAGTTGTCATTTTAATTCCACTTTGTATCAATAGTAGATTTTTCAAGTCTTTAGGTTTGACTTTTTAATTCAAATTAAAATTTTATTTGAAATATAATGGTTATACTTCTATATTTAGTTGGTCGTTCTCTTTTGGTTGTTTATTTACTTGATGATTGTTGTTATGAGATGAATGCTTATTCTATTATATGCTAATTAGTATTATGTTCTCATACTTATTTCTACAACAAACTAACTTTTTCTTGTAGGACCAAAATCCATGTATCCTCTCTTGACACTCCATTTCGGGGGTGTATTCTCCAAGGGGGAGCATATGGATTGACACATTTCCGCTTCGCCACACTTCTTTTTGTTTCAACAAAAAGGGGGAGATAGATATATTTAACCAAATCATATTTAACCAAATCAACTTTGGTACATCATTTAAAATGTCATACTCAAAAGTTGAAATAATCATGTTAAATATAAATTTTTAAAAGGCTCAAAATCTATAATTATCCATATTCGTAAAAATAAAATTTATGTTTTGTCGTCAACAAAAAGGGGGAGATTGTTAATACAAATATCGCCTAAAAACGTTATTTATATTTTACAATCTTTCTTAGTTTTGTTAACTACAAAAGGTAAAGTTTATTTTTAGCAAATCGTAAATATAGTTTAAAGGTCTTTTACTTAACATCACCCAAACTACATTTACATACTTCACAAAGTGATTTTGTCACAACTCAAAATTTCAGGCCATTTTCCAAACCTCTACAACTTACTATTCACCAGTTACTATTCATCATTTACTATTCACCGATCACTATTCATCGTTTTCAAAGTCAGTTTGAGATTTTCAGAAACGTTCAAAAATTTTACTATTCATGTGGCACTATTCATTCCCGGAAGGAAAACACTATTCATGAATATCATTCATTTCATCGTAAACCTAGTTTACGGGTATTCAAATTCACGTAACCAGTGTGGTTTAGCTGCAAAATCATGTAACACCGGTAGGGACACATCATATAGACTAGAGTAGTCTACATATAATCAGTAACATCATCAGCATATTAGGCCATGCACTGATATGCATTATTTCAATTAACGTATATTTAAATATTTAATTAACGTTACCACTCAGATTTTAGTACTAACAATATACCCGATACTCCCGTCAACGATCCTAATATATTTTCATACTCATTATAATAATAATATAAAATTTATATTATTAATTTACCCGGTGTTTTGAGACCTGTTGCTATACTTTACGGTATACGCTGAAAATTTCGTCGGATTACGATATCTCAACATGCAACCGATTCTTATCAGGAATGTAATTTTATAATTTTTACAACTTCGTCACATTTTATTTGGTACAGTTAAACTTTATTTCTAGCAAACTCGGTACCTGGTATCCCCTAAAACATATAATATCTAACATTATCTACTAAATATCTTACAAGATCTCTACATTTTCTTCACCGCCCATCCTTTCTTACACAACTTTGAAAATATCTTACTTACTTCATTTATTTCATGTCCTTTATGTCTTAGAAAAATAAAACATACATCTATTATTTACTTCCACAATCCAAGCAAACTTTCATTAGTTAACAAAAATCTCATCTTTTGCTCCCTCTTGCTCCAACCCAAGGCCACAAGAAGAAACCAAGAAGAAAATCATAATTTTGCAAGATCAAGTATTTTTCAAGCTCCATTAGTGTTACTAGTTAAGGTTTTGAGATAAAAACCTCAAAGTTTCTTAAGTATTTTCTTAAAAAATAATCAAATCTTCAAGTAAGTATCTACATAAATCTTTCTAATCTTTTATACTCTCATTTAATCTATTTTCAAGTTCTAGTAACTAATCATGCAATTACACATATGTTTGATACCACTTAATATTTATTTTTCTCTCTAAAAATAGATCCATAAGTATTTAGAATAACCTAAAGAGATCCACCATTTTTGGTGGTGTATGGTAGGATTGAGTACTTGTGGACTTGATTTGAAGTAGTTTGGTTAAGTTTTGGACAAGTTATAAACTAGAAAAATGAGTTTTAAACACTATTAGAAAGTTGCTGTCCATTTTTGCAAAACGTGGAAACATCAGGGGTTCCTGGGTAATTTTTGCTTAAAGATTCAGAAAATACTTTCAAAAACGAAGCTATGGGCGAAAGAACGGATAAAAACGAGTTTATAACGAAGGAGATATGATTTTTTCAAAGTTTAACGACAAAAAACTATTTTCTGAAAATACACGTGCTGTTGCACGAATTTCAACGGACAAAACGATGCGTTAGACGTGTTCTATGATAGTCGACTTACTGAAAATATATTAGTTCATGTTAATAAGAAACCGTGGATATAAAGAACATAGAAAACGAGCTCATAACGACCAAGATATACACGTTTGAAACCCGACGAAATCTATTTATTTTGACAGCTTCTAATAGCAAAATATTTCTAAGTATAGAAAAACAGTTTTTATAATACGTCATGTTGAGAGCCATTTTTCTCATTGATCGAGGCCCGTACGGATAAAAGTTAAACGACACGACTTCTAGACATTGTTGCAAGGTTTTCAAAAACGCCAAGCTTATGTTTTAACACTTAACGTACAATATTTCGCGACTAGTTTTGCGAGACCATTTTGGGCATATTTTTCAAGTAATGAAAAATGTTATTTTTGCGACGAAAACATTATAGTTGCCGATAGAACACCAAATAAGGATCGTGGAGTACCGTTTCAACGTATTTACTTGAAAAGTTTTTATTAACTTAACGAGACGTCAAAAATATATTTTTTTTCGATTAACATTATTTTCAGATTTTAC
The DNA here is from genome assembly GCA_030686995.1 of Artemisia argyi. Taxonomy (NCBI): domain Eukaryota; kingdom Viridiplantae; phylum Streptophyta; class Magnoliopsida; order Asterales; family Asteraceae; genus Artemisia; species Artemisia argyi. Next base: position 30,361,364 of record CM060678.1, read on the forward strand.
GAGTGGTATCGATAACATACGTATTTGCATGTGTAGCATCAGTTCATTGCTTACATTAGAACCTATCATTCATATTAGGTTGCGGCTAGTGTTCACGCTTTGTTGTCCTGGTCATTTCACCATCATTGTACCATCATATCAGGTGAGTTTTCATAGCCCCGTCTACATTCTTTTATTGTTTTCAAATCCCACGGGGGAGAATACATTGCACCATTTTTCCATACGGGCCTAAGTATCAAATTCATGTACATTGCTTAAGTTACCACATTGCCTGGTTAAGGTCCCCTATTCATTATCATGAACCATTAATTTTGTGTAAGCGAGAGTGAGTGGATAGATCTATTGAGGGTGACGCCTCCATCCGTGTTGGTTATACCAACCGTCATAACGGATGCATTTCATTTCTAACATCATCAGAGTGCCTGGAAAAACACTCTGGAGGGGCATTTTCATCAGTCTAGCTTCGGGGTCATAAGCTTAAGGTCTATTGTACGATTTTTCATGAGACTTATGTCTTGCACATTATACTTGAGGCTACCGTATAACATTTATTTTCATAAACCTATGATTTCTCACCAACATTATTGTTGACCGTTTTTAACAATGTATTATGATGGCATGCATTTTGGACATCCTTGGAGTCGCGGAGTCGACGCGTCTCACCTTTTATTTCATGCACTTATGTAACGTTTGATCATGTTGAACTTGTTTTCATAAACTTGCAACACCATTTTGGGACCTATTTTGTAAACTTTGAATGTTTTAATGATCAAGCGATGTATTTTCAAAAATGACACTTTAGGTCGTTCAATATAACTGTAACTGTGATGCTATGGCAGTCACCCCCAGGTATTCCATTCCGCTGCTAAAACAGGTATTTTGGGGGTGTGACAGATTTCTAATCAAGTATACTTTAGTTTAAGTACATGTGTTAAAAATGTCTTATAAGTATATTTAGCAAGTTTTCTAAATAGTATGTCTTATTAGGATATAAGCAAGCAAACTCCTTTAGGTAAATCATTTACTTGCTAAACATATCAAACAAACATTTTTAAGTCTATACATAAACTCTTTTACAAATATACTTTCCTTTTTAAGAATATCTAAAATTAGAAATCATATGTATACTTACATAATCACTTGCATCACACATGTCCCTTCAAAGAAACATGTGTGTAAGAGACATGTTTTATTTTGTATAGATTCATACTCAAGATCTCAAATTTGACTTTGCGAGATCTTGAGAATATTGTGTTAGATTATGTAAAATCTTGTGCAGGATTCTGTCAGAGCTTCTGGCGGAACCCTCAGGCATAACGGACGGAACCAAAGTAATGGTTCCCGCCATATCCGTAGGTTGGTCTGGAAGTTTGCCTATAAATAGCAACCCACTCTTTGAGTTTTTCTTATCACTTACTATCATAACATATTGTATATACTTCATTTCTAACTCAGTATAATTTCATATTTGTGAGTCTTTCTTTGTAGCAAGAAGATCACGACTTCACAAGCTTCAACACAACGTTGCAAGACTTGTCAAGCATAACATAGTGCAAACTAGTAAAGTTTATACATCATTGTATTGTATCCATTTGTAGTGATCGGTTAGTATGTTAGTCCTCAAAATACTTAGAGTATCGGGAGTTGTTGTACCCTTGTAAAAGAACTATCGGGAGTGGTTATACCCTTGTGAAAGAACTCGACATCTAGCTTAGTGTCGGAAATAGTGTGTAAGCGACGTGTAAGGTTTTCTTCGCCGGATAAAGGAGCATTTTGACTAGTGCAAGAAACTCTCGAGTTGGATACTCGGGGTGTGGAGTAGGGCAAGGAAAAAGAGTCCTTTTGGCCGAACCACGATAAACACTCGTGTTATGGTTTGATTGTTTCTTACTTTTATTCTTGCATATTATTTATTGTTTGGCAAGTTTTAGTTGTCGATTACACGTAAAAGTTTTCAAAGAAAATCAAGTTAAAACCGGTAAACTATTCGACCCCCCTTCTAGTTTTCCAGAAAACAAAATAAAATAAAATAACAAGAAAATAAATGTGGTGGAACTTTGTATGTAACTTTAGGGAAAAACCCTAGCACGATTTTCTCAGTAATTTTAGGGTTTCAAACCCTCCATGTTCAACTAAAGATAAGTTCTTCCTTTAATCATTCACTATGTCTATGTGTTGTTTGATTAATTGTTTGTCTTTTCTTTACATTAACATGCTAGCTTAGATTTCCTAGTGTTTGCTTATATCTAATGAAACCTAGTTATTAATTATTGATTGTTGATTTGTTATTGATTGTTTGGTTCATTGACTAGCATTAGGCTTAAGAAAACTGGCTAATCTCCTATACGGTAACAAGCTTGAACGTCTTAAGAAACGTAATCGGATGTGTACTACGGCTTTATTGGTTGTATTTAATGCATGAGTAACTATTAATGAGGCTATGATAGGATACTAAACGTGTCGTCATAAGAAGAGATGGAAACTCATAGGGTTGGGGAAGGACGTACACACCGCCACGAATGGTATTAAAGAATACAATCCTTCATCCAAACAATTGTGACAAATCAATGAATCAATTGGAGATAACTAGGGAGTAGTGAAATCTAAGTAAACACATTTTTCTCTTACAAATAATCCACCACATTTATTTTCTTGTTATTTTATTTTATTTTGTTTATTAGTAGTTTTTAGATTAGTTTACTAGCAACTAATTCCGCCCAATCTTCCAAATACCCGAGATTTTAATTGCTTTAATAAAATATAAAAATACAAAAAGAATCATCCTTTACCTTTAGACCTATTTGATATAGTCTTCAATCCTAACGAAACTATTCCCCTAGAGAACGATCAATCCCCTGGTACTTGAGACTCACTATACTACACCGGTCAGGTACACTACCTAGAGGATTACAAGCTTCTCAAGATCCCTTCAGAAGTAAATCTTTTGCGAGTCCGCAATCTCGCATCAAAGTTTTTCAAAAACATTGATGTGAGATTGCGAACTCGCAAAAGTTTTACTTCTCAAGAGATCTTGAGAAGCTTGCAATCCTTCAGGTAGTGTACCTGACCGGTGTAGTATAGTGAGTGTCAAAAACTTTGATGCGGGATTGCGGACTCGCAAAAGTTTTACTTCTCAAGAGATCTTGAGAAGCTTGCAATCCTCCAAGCAGTGTACCTGACCGGTGTTGTATAGTGAGTGGCAAGTACCGGAGGATTGATCGTTCTCTAGGGGAATAGTGTCGTTAGGATTGAAAGCTATGTCAACTAGGTCTACAGGTGAGGGATGATTCTTTTTGTATTTTTTATTTTATGAAAAGCAGTAAAATCTTGGCTATTTGGAAGATTGGGCAGAATTAGTTGTTAGTCAACTAACCCAAAAACTAATAATACACAGAATAAAATAAAATAACAAGAAAATAAATGTGGTGGATTACTTATAAGAGAAAAACGTGTTTACTTAGATTTCACTACTCCCTAGTTATCTCCTATTGATTCAATGATTTGTCACAATTGTTTGGATGAAGGATTGTATTCCTAATACCATTCATAGGGGCGTGTACGTCCTTCCCCAACCCTATGAGCTTCTATCTCTTCTTATGATGACACGTTTAGTATCCATGAATAGTTACTCATGCATTAAATACAACCAATAAAATCATAGTACACATCCGATTACATTTCTTAAGACGTTCAAGCTTGTTACCATATAGGAGATTAGCCAGTTTTCTTAAGCATAACGCTAGTCAATCAACCAAACAATCAATAACAAATCAATAATCAATAATTAATAACTAGGTTTCATTAGATCTAAGCAAAAACTAGGAAATCTAAGCTAGCATGTTAATGTAAAGAAAAGACAAACAATTAATCAAACAACACATAGACATATTGAATGATTAAAGAAAGAATTTATCTTTATTTGAAAATGGAAGAAAAGAGGGTTTGAAACCCTAAAATTACTAAGAAAATCATGCTAGGGTTTTTCTCCAAAGTTACACACAAAGTTCCACCACACAATGAATGAAAAAAGCAAAACTATATATTGACTTACAACTCTAATGGCGTCGGGTTATAAGTCCAGACGTCGTCAGGTCGCTGCTTTTAGGGTTTCGTATCACCCAAGAGCCCTTCTGACGTCGTCCCGTACAAAATCTCCTAGGCTGTCTCGTATTAGTGCAAAGCTAGGCGGCCTCGGCTTTTTTGTACCTGACGCCGTCTCGTAGTAATTTCCAAATTCTTTTCTAGGGTGCCTAGTGTAAAAATCCATCGCATCTCTTCATAAGGCGACGACGTCAGCTCCAAAGCCTGACGTCGTCCAATGTTAATTCCAGACTTTTCTTGGTTTTCTTCATTCTTGAGCATAAAAATGTCCGAAAAGCTCCAAAATGCTCCATTTTCTAGAATTCACATCCCAAATACCTAAAATGACAAAAGAAACGATTTAAGGTAATATTTGACCATAAAAACACAATTTAGGGCTTAAATGACCCCCTAAAAGCATATCAAATAAATCCTTATTAATCCCGTGACGAGACTTGTAGGGATTAGCTAATTCTCTTCATTAGAGACAACGGTCATTCCACCTTTCTTAGGAAAACAATGAATCGGCTAACCCATGAGCTATTCTAGATTGGATAAATCATCCCGGCATAAAGGAGTTTGTTTATCTCCTTTTTGATTACCTCATGAATTTTTGGGTTAACCCGTCTTTGTTGTTGGACGGAGAGCTTAAAATTATCTTCTAGCAAAATCTTATGAGTGCAAAAATGAGGGTCTATGCCCTTGATGTCGGAAAATTTCCAAGCGATGGCGCTCTTATGCTTCTTGAGCACATTTAAGAGTTGGGTCTTCTCCTCATCTTTCAGGTCTTTGGAAATGATGACGGGTAAATTTTTGGTATCTTCTAAGAAAGCGTATTGAAGATGAGGAGGTAAATCCTCGAGCTCGAGCTCCGGAGGATTCTCACTAGATGGCTTAACTTCTTTTATTTCTGCAATTTTAAGGTCCATCGGAGGGCGAGAAGGTGTAGGGTCTTCATTTAATAATTTTTCAAGCAAAAAAATATCTCCCTCCGGATCAAGATAAGAATCATCAACTTCCGGTGAAGATGATGTATTAACAGCAAGAAAGTCATCTACTTCTTCCAAAAGGAAATCACCTCCCTCAAACGGGGTGAGGGACGGGGAAGAGTCGGAAATCATTGGCTCTAAAGAAGGAGCGGGATTGCCACTCGAAGCATTATTAGAAAAAACAAGAAGTTCTTGAGAATACTCCTCTGAAGCAATATCAATAGCATCAATACGGTTAACGGAAAAATGATAATAATTGGAGGAGTATCTCGATGTTTGGTAAAGATTAAACATAACGGATTCATTACCAACACGAAGGGTAATTTCCTCATCGTAAACATCAATCAAAGCACGGCCCATCCTTAGGAATCCTCTCCCTAGAATGAGAGGAACCCGTGGATCGGTATCAAAATTGACATTCACAAAATCAGCTGGAAAATGGAACTTCCCCACCATTACGAAGACATCCTCGGCTATTCCAATAGGACGAGTAATGGATCGATCCGCAAGCTCGAGGGTCATGCAAGTAGTAGTAAGTTCGGGAAGAGATAATTTCTTCTACACGGATTTTGGCATAAGGTTAAAGCTGGCACCGAGATCGGCCAGGGCGAAGCATTCAACCATCCCCGGGAAATTACATGGAATAAGGAACTAACCAGGATCTCCAAGCTTTTCGGGAAGCTTTTTGAGATGAACTGCCGAGCAATTCTCATTCAACGGGGTTTTGGCCATTTCCAACAACTTTTCTTTATTATTCAATAAGTTCTTAATCACAGACGCAAATTTTGGAATAAGAAGAATAGCATCCACGAATCTAATGTCGAAGTGAAAATCTTGGAAGATTTGACAGAACTTCTGCATTTGATGATTAGCTTTTTCACAGAGCTTTTGATCATTGAGTCTCGAAGGATAAGGAAGTTTGGTCTTAACGAGAACTTCTTGTTCAGAAACAACTTTTTCTTTTTTCTTGTACGGTTGGACAACCGGGGGTGGGATGTCTTCGGTTCTTCCATTATTAGTAGGAAGTTCCGTATCCTTTGTTACTTCAGTTTCACGGTCGACTACCTTAGGAGGAAGAGAAGAAGAGGTATTCGGAGCCGTAGGTCCATGATGAGTGTCTAAATACTCATCATTTTATACCAATCTAAACTGCTAAAACATCCAAAAACACTCAAATATGCATCAAAATACTTAAAATATCTTAGAAGTATGTTTTATATGTTTCAAATGCAAAATATGCAAAAACAGATGAAAAACGTACAAAGTTTGCATAATTGGCAGTTTCAGTCCCTCAAGTTTCATAAATTGGCAAAACTAGTCCCTAAACGTTTAAAATGAAAGAAAAGTCAACTTAAGTCCTTGGGAAATCAAACATGTTCACTATAAATCCCTGGATAAAAGTTTACACAAACTGGCAATTTTTACCCCTCAAGTATCAAAATTGGCAAAAATAGTCCCCGAGTATTATAAAACTTGAAATTTCACAAAATACCCTTGTACTATTCATGAATATACAAAATGGAACCCTTTTGATAACTTTTGGAAAAATTACAATTTCACCCCTAAACTTTAGAAAATTACATAAATGGTCCCCAGGGTGTTTAAAATTGTAATAAATGTAAAATAGGTCCTTTGATTTATCTAACATGGCATAATTGGTCCTTTTGAATACTTTGAAAATATTGCAGGTTTGGTCCTCCAAGAATGCAGAAATTACAAAAGAAGTCCTTGGGCCTTATACACTATACAAACCAAACGGATCTATTAATAACCCCTTAATCCAAAATAAACATAACCAAGCCCATCCCTTTCCATTTCCCTGGGCCCAATCACACACCCAGCCCACTCACCCTTAAAATAAAAACGCAGGGTCAAATACCTGCGTTGACCATCACCCCTACCTCCCTTTCCACCTCACCTCTGCTACACCATCCACCATCCCTTCACCACTTGCTCCACCTTTTCCACCTTACCCCTCTCTGTCACCTCCTAAACAAAACCCAACCTTTGGTTTTACCTCAGGAGAGGCCATGTGGAATCCCTACCATATCCACCACACCCCTACACCTGCAACCTGACAATACCTCACCTCCACCACCCTATTTTGCTTCTACACTCCACCCTCCACCTCCACAAGACTTCAAGAAGCATTAATTGCTCTAAATTTGCTCCTAGCCACGTATCACAGTTTTGGCGCCTAAACGTATTCAAAGGCTAGGATGAGTTAGAGTTGATCAATGGTCAAGATTACAAGTGGGAATTGACCAGAGACATGTGGGGAACTCAAAGATGCTATAAAAGGAGCAAGAGGGAGAAGGATTAATTACTTTGGGATAGCCTTAGTCACGTAGTATAATTAATCTTTATTATTTCCTTTAAATTAATGTCATTTACAATTTTAATTAGTGTAATGATCCTCAAAATAGTGTAATGGAACTCAGTCTCATTTTTAATGTCAAGTTATCTTTCAGTTTCAAGTTTTTAGCTTAATTGTCATTTAAAATTCATGTCTTTTAATTTATTGTTGATTAGTGTTGTTTAATGGACTCATTAAGTCACATAAGCTCCTGACAAAGCTTTGTGAGCTTTTAGAAACCCTTAACTCAGCTTAGTCTTTAAAATTCAAAAAGATAAAAAAATGAAGAAAATAGAAAATAAAATAAAAAATTATGTGTTCATGATAGAATCTGTTCGGAGCATGGCTATTATGGATTGCCATGGGTTGTAGTGCCTCATGGGAGGCTGTAGGATGTAAACAATGGTCCTTGGTTCCAAGTTCTCAGCTTGCATCTCTTGTAAGCCATTTTCATGATATTTGCATTGTACTGTTTATATATCTTATTTACTTTGATTTCATGTTTTTCATGTTTATTTGTTGTTAGTTAATGATAATCTATCTTTATAAGGTAGGTTTATGTTTTGGAATTTATTGTTGCTTTGAAATCCATTTTTAACTGTCACTTTACAAATTTTTGAAAATCCTAGGTTTAGACATTTGTGACTACTTGTTTAGGCTTAAAATGGTTTGATGTGACAAGTTATAACCACTGGATTTGATAAAATGGGTTTATACAGTCGTTTGGTATGAAAAGCTCAATTAGGTTTAATTAAAGGGTTGTTTGGATCTAATGGTTTAACTGTGTTAGAGGTTGTGTAGGGTGTTATTCTTGTTTGATATATGCCATATATGATTAATTTGACTCAGTGATAGCTTCAATTAAGTGGTGTAGCATGTGAGAAGTCAACTTGACATTTGATCATCTCTATATGAGCATTGTGATGTTGTTAGACCCTAGAATCTTGCATATTAGTTTAAATGTTGTTTATCTTTGATAATTTCATGTTCTTATATCCTAATATAACTTATTTAATCAGTAACTTAGCTTTTAAATTCATAAAAGTCAATTTAGCTTTATAATTAGAAAAGTAAAAAATAATCTTGTTTCAGAAAACCAAAAATTGAAAGAATTGTTTTGAATTTTGTGATTGGATTGAGACCTTGAACTTTTCACAAGTCATAGTCTATCAGCTCATCTCTCAAAAGCCACCATTAGCTTATTTTTAGGATTTTTATTATAGCTTATGCAATAGCTTATTTAGACTTGCAGGGTAAGACAGTGCCCTGCACCAGGGCACCTTTTGGTTTTGGTCAAATTTTCAAACCCCCCTCCAGGGTGCAAACCAAAACATTAGGTCTTGGTTTTTAGCTTTTTGGAAAGCCTTTCAGTAGTTCTTTTAGGAATAATCATAAAATTGGATCTCAGTTCTTATTAGGATAGCTTATTTAGCCCTTGAAGTTTGTCTCATTTTGGTATGTGCACTGAGCACTCAGTATTGACCACCAACTTCAATAGACCATAGCTTATTCAATAGTGGACCCCACCATGTGCTTATTGACTTTTTAGGAAGCCAATAAGCTCATATCTTAGGGTCAGTGCTTGTTTAGTAGATTGTAACTTATTTAGATAGTTTTTACCACACCAACTTTTTGTTCCATCTCACTCCCTTCACTGAAGCAAACAGTGAAGGTTAGCTGTTTTTCCAAAGCTCACAAAAGCTCCTCATTGAGCTTGAGCTTGTGATTCTTGGCCTTATGTGGGGCCAAGCTATCTAACTCAAGGTCTCAGTTCTAGTCGAGCTTATGCAAGCTTATTAGATAGGTTATCTAGGAGCTTATTGTTTGCCCACTCACAACACTTCGCTGAGCAATCAGTGAAGTTACACCATTTCCATAAGCTTCCTAAAAGCTCATATGTGGTCTAGAGCTTGTGTGGATTGGTTTCATGTGAAGCTTATCTACCCCACTCTTAGACCCAGTGCTTAATTTTCATCTTGCAGCTTATTCAATAGGGCTGCAAGTGGCTTAAACTTATCACCAATTTGAAAAAGCATACTGAGTCCTCAGTATGCTTAATCCTACTCACCCTACTTCATAAGCTCTCAAAAAGCTACCTAGTTGGACCCAGCTGGTGAATTTTAGTTCCATGTGGAGCTTGTCTACTAGCTTATAAGTTTCAACTCTAAAATTCCATCTTGCAGCTTATTCAATAGGGCTGCAAGTGGCTTCTTGTTTGTCCCATTCTTGATTTCACTGAGCAATTCAGTAAAATCAAGCCATTTTCATAAGCTTCCCTAGAGCTTATTTGTGGGCTTCTACCCATGAGTCTTGGCTTTTTGGAAAGCCAACCACCTCAGCTTGCTACTCAAATTCTTATTTTGGCCTTTGAAGCTCATTCACTAAGCTTAAATTGCCACTAATGTTGACTGCAGGGGTGTTTCGGACTGCAGTGTATTTGGATTAGCTTATTGGCTTATTTGAGCTTATTGGCCTATCCTAGTACATTTGCTTGTTCATAATTACTTATAAAACTTGTACATATTATATTTTCACTTTAGTTTCTAGTATGGAGCTTATACCAAGCTCATTTGAGCTTTCACTCAATCCAAGTTAACCCCAAAAAGCTTAACTGACTAAACCATAAGCTCATGCTTATTTGCCAATCCAAGTGCATAAACTTGTCTGTTACACATGTTCAAACATACTTATACCCTTTTGTTTACACTGTATAGCTTTATACAAGCTTTTTCCAAGCTTTTGACTTGGCAGTGAGCTCAAAAGCTCACTGCATAAGCTCATAAGCCACAAACCTGCTTATTTCCAAGTTTTGAAAAAGTTGGTTTTGTTAAAGCTTTATATTATAGCTTATTATAAAGTTTTGCAAAAAGAAAAATGAAAAATAAAATAAAAGTGCAAAAAGGTTGTGTATGGGATTCGAACCTAGGTTCCCTTGGTGACAAGTTCACTGCATAACCCACCTAGGCTAGCTCACTTCTCAGTTATCATTTGCACATTTTTATTCTTATAGTAGCAAATAGCTTAGCTTATTCAAATAAGCTTATACAAGCTGTTTGGCTTATTATAGCTTATCTGGATAAGCTATGAGCTTCATAATTTTTTCCCAGTTTCTTTACTATGTAAATTACTTTCCATAATTTTTTCACATTTTTTACTGTTCATTAGATAGTTTTTAAATTTAATTTTAATTTAATTAGTTTAAATGAAAATGCCAAAAATAAATTAGTTCTAGTATTTAAATTTTATCCTAGATAATTTTTATAATATTTCTAACTTTATTAAGTTATTTAGCATATGTAAAAAATACTTTTGTAGTTTTCACTTTTAGTTTTCTAATTTTTAGATTTAAAATTAGTATATTTAGTTTTTAATTAACAATTAAGTTTTAAATAGCATAATTAGTTTTTATAAAGTAGCACCTAGTTTTTATATTTTTCCTAGCTTATATATAGTATAATATAATTTTAGGAATTTCTCTAGAATTTTTATTGTTCATTTTCTATTTTTATAATTAAATAGTTTAATTAGATATTAATTAATAATTAGAATAATAATTAGTAAAATAAATTAAAAATACATAAAACTAATTTTTTATAATTTTTTTAGGATTCATGTGATGGTTAATAAGATTTATAAAAATCTTCTTAATTATTTAAGTCTTTTTAGTATGTGTAATATTTTAAATCAGTTTAATTAGTTAAATAATAAATAAATAGTTTTTAATTAATAGTAATTACATAAATACTTGTAAAAATTATTTTAATTCATAAATAGTTTTCTTTTATTATTAGGATCACAAAAATATAAATTTCACATTTGTGGGGTTTATACTGATCAGTTTTCAGTTTTATTTTGGTACGTAGACGTTTATTTAAATGTAAACGTACACGTTTTAGGTTTTTAGGTTTTCTTAACTTTTAAAATACGTTTGTAATTATAAAGTAAATATTTTAAGTTTATTTAATTTGCATTTAAGCCCCTAAGGCATGCAAATATCTACTGTAGTTATATTTGTTGTTTTGTTTTGTACGTTTACGTTTATTTAAACCTAAACGTATGTTTGTAAATCCTTTTACATTTTAGGGTTTTTGATTGCACGTTTTTACTAAAATAGCTGTGACAAGAGCTATTTACTATTCACATTGCTAATGTTAGTCAGTCAGATTCCTGTTTTTATACTTAACTTCACCAGATCACAGATTCATTGTATTACAGATTTCACACCTCGTTGGGACATAACGACCTAGGAATAGTCTATACTCCTCGTTCACAATTGCTTTTCCTCCCGGGCTGTCTGGCTTTTAGTACTGACCATTCACAAGTGGTTGAGAAATAAAAGTTGGTTGGTTTGGGAGGAACCAGTCCATCATATGAAACACCACTACATGCTGTGATCGCCTTAACATCGCCCCTCTGATTAGCGATCGTATTGCTTGGGAGAGAAGTAGTACCCGAGCCGGAGGTTGATCATTTAAACACTTATTAATTTCTGCCATTTGACTAATCATCATCTATTCATTTCCTCTTTATTTTTTATAAATTGCTTGAAAAACTCATCTGAGGACGTTTGGTTTTGATTCAAAACTTGATTTTGATTATTGAAATTCTGTCCTCGATTCTTGTTATTGAAACCTTGATTTTGGTTTTGAAAATTTCCATGATTTTGATTTTCAAGATGAGCATTTCCATTAATAGCATTTTGAAAATTTCCTTGAAAATCCCTTGATTCGGGCCTTGGTTGTAATTCCCTTGGTATTGAAAACCCCGATTTTGATTATACCATTAAGTTTGATTTTAAAAACCATGATTAGCTCGATTTTGATTTTGATTTTTATTGACATGATTGTTACGGTTTTCCACATTATGATTTTGATTTTCGTTTTTAAAACCGGGTGGTCCAAGATAATTGTTCGAATGGTTGCTAAGAAGACTTCGATCTCCCTAGGGTTGGTAACTGTTACCACCCGTGTTTGTAGCATACACATTCTCGTGAGCAAAGGCACCGATGGCCGGACACTCATAATACGGATGTGGACCACCACAAGTTTCACAACTTTGATTCACTACATTAACTTGATGAGAAGCTTTTTCTTTAATGAGAAGCCCAGTTTGTTTAGTGAAAGATGAAATAGCATTCAAAACTTCATCATTAGCTTTTCTACTAGCACTTGAAACTTGAGTTTTGCTTCTAGAACTCCTCACTCTAGCTTTATTTTCAATGATTGTGAAAGCTTCTTGAGTATTTCTAGTCAACAAGTTTCCACCCGCAGCAGAATTGAGTGAGTCTTGATCAGAGTGACTCAACCCATTGTAGAAAGTAGAAATTTGGTGCAAGGGTGAAAACCCGTGATTAGGACACTTTTCTAACAACTCCTTGAATCTTTCCCAAGCTTCGCTGAATGATTAATCGAAAGCTTGTTGACATCGAAAGATTTGTGTTTGGAGATTTGACGTTTTAGAAGGAGGGTAAAAGTGATTTACGAACTTAGAAGCTAAATCTCCCTAAGTGTAAATTGAATTTGGGGGTTCCTTTTCTAGCCAAGTCCGCGCAGCTCCTTTCAGAGAGAAAGGGAACAATTTCAATTTAATCACATCATAAGGAACTTGATTTATCTTTATTGTTTCATCAATGTCGGTGAAATTCCTAATATGATAATGAGGATCTTCATTCTTAAAACCACGAAAAGAGATACTCGTGATAAGATTGAGTAACCTGTGATTAATTTCGAATTGATTTTCAAGAATATCAAGAATCGCGATGGCTCTTCGAACACCATTGAAAGGTATTTGTAGTTGTTCCTCCATCGGATGAAGATCGGGACCCGGTTGAGGTCCATTATTTGCACCCACCGGCGGGTGTTGATCTTTATTGTTCATCTCCTCAACGGTTGGGAAATGAATTCGGTTTTTTTGATGAATAACCCTTTTGGGATTAGAAAGAGGAGAAAGAAGGTCGTTAGACGAAGAATGGGTGTTCATACACCAAAAAGAAAACTAAAATTAAAATCAAAAACAAAAATCAATTTGAAAAGGAAAATATTTTTGGTTTTTACATTTAAAGAAAACTTAAAATTACAATCTTTTTGCGTAAGAGAAGAATGGATCTCTTTTCGGCTTGCAATTTAATGTCAAAGCCTAATTAGAACCCCGTTTATAGGTTGTAGTCAAGAAATAATCCGAGTAACGTTTAATTTTACGATCTCTTTTGTTGTTTATTGGAATAGTTTACAACACTTTTAATAAAGAGAGGATGTTATTTTATTTTTATTTTTTTAAAACTCTTTAGACAAAGTGTTTTTAATTTTATAATTTTTTTACTTTTAAAATAGAAAATATTCACAAAATACGATAAGGAAGGTTTTCAAAACACGTATCGTAAAACGAAAATCAAAATTCACTTCAAACCTTCCCCGGCAGCGACGCCAAAATTTTGATACAACTCAAATTATAGTATATATTAAGTCCAAGGTGTTCACAAGAAATATGAATAACCCAAGTCGTAGTCCCGTGAAGGATTGAATGGAATCGTGATAATCGTATCGTGAAACGTGTCATGAAAAGTGGGAAAAGTGAATATTTTGAGAATTACACTAAATATAATGAAATATAAACACAAAACAATTAGGCAAGAAAATCAAGTAATCAAAGTAAACTCAAATAAAAACGTAACGTAAACCTAAAGACGCGAGCTAAACGAGAAATAAACGCAACTAAAAATGCAAGTTTAAGGGGTAAGGCACCTGAAAATTCAAATCTACTTTCTACATGTCCTAAACACTTAAAATTAATTTCAAGAAAAAGAAAAATAATTTTTTGGCTTTTTCTTTATTAATTACTTTTAATTAAAAACTATTTTTAAAAAAGAAAATAAAAGAAAAATAACAAATCAATTTGGAATATTACCAAAAATTACAGAAAACTATTTTATGATATACTAAATGTTGGATCGATGTACTCTGACCAAACTAACTATATAGCTTGTAAGTGTTTAACAATCATGAACAAATCCTAAACTATTAATATTGAAACACTTATATAACTTTATTAAGTATGCGGAATCTACTTAACCAAAGCTGAGAAGAACTTCAATAATTATATTAAAAACCAAACTTTGAACCTGCTTTCTATACTAATTCACATACAACCCTAAGAACTCTTTAATCGTATTCTAAAGTATTCGTATGTCTAATACCATCCTAAGACTCCTTTATAGGCACAAGGAAAACCTTAAGTCGGTTTACAATACTTGAATGACAAGTAAACTAATACTAATCTTATCTAATTCTAGAATATTCTAATATCTTTACATAATAGTCCTTTAATGATTTTACATAATAGTCCTTTATCAATAGAAGTACTTTAACTTTCTTCATGCACGAGCAGTACTTTGACTTTTCAACATAAGCAGTACTTTGATCTTCAGAAGTACTTTTTATCTTCATATCCCAACAATCCTCCCCTAACTTGAATTCCACTTGCTTGAATTTAAGTTCCTTTGTTATTCTTTAACTTCAATATCTTTATCTTCAAGGAAAGATTGAATCTTTATCTTCTTTCTGACTTGTGTATCAAAGTACTTTTCATTAGCAACAGATGGCATCTTCACAGCAACTAATCTTTTCAGCAACTCAGCAACATATGGCAAATGTACATCAAATCATAGAGTTTCATGTTATTCTAATCACTTCCAGGTGTGTAAACTCCTGTGAGAGGTGAATCATTGAAAATTAATGGATTTAGATGTCTCTTTACAAAAGCCATTAACTCTGGAGTAGCCAATGTTTAGGTTTAGATTAAAAACCATGGTACATTGATAACCATATGATTCTTAGCAAATCATCAGCTATCAACGGATTTGTTTAGTCTTTACCAAGAGCCGTTTGCTTTTGGACTAGTTAGTTCTTTTAGTACAATCACAACCATGGTGATCTAATTCCCATATAAATGGTTTTTCCACAGCCTTTACCACAAGCCATTTTCTTGTGGGCTAGCCAACTCTTCACTATTACGGATATGGTGAGTTGAAAACCATACAATTTTTAGTAAATTGTCAACTAAAAACGGATTTGATAATCACATCAGAGTCGTACCCTCATGATGAGTCAAACTATTTCTTGTCTGTTAAACATTGTGAGTTGATTACCATGTGTTGTGTAATACAAGTACTAACACCATGTGTTCCTCTCAAAACATTTTTTTGCTGTCATCTTATGCTTTAAAAAGTTTTCCTTTTTATCTTAAACTTAAACAAAAGATTTTACTGGTTTTATGCAGTAAGCAGTACTTTGAGAAAGTACTGTTTGTCTGGCAGTACTTTGAATAAAGTACTTATTATTCAAAAAGATTTATATAATAAAAACCATACCAGTAATCATGCATCATCATCTAAAGTAGTCCACTTGATAAATAGCTCAATCACCATCAATGCTACTTCATTCTCTTGTTCAACCTCCATACCATGATCTAGCATCCTTATCATAAGATCTCTTGTAAGAGGATATCTCCTCTCTGCTAGCATGTGAATCATGATCCCATCTTCTAATTCAAGTGAATGTACTCCTGATGACTCAAAGAATCTCCATCTTGAAATTTCGTAATTTTCTTGAGCATTCCACAGAGCATCATTACTTGTTTCATTTGTCTCCCAGATGGTTGTAAGATCACCCAGCAAGATCAATCCCACTCCTGTTGGCATGGTATTCTCAAAATAAACTTGCACATGTTGATATAAATGATATAGATCTTCTCTGTCTATCATATGCAGTATATCCTACAACAGGTTGAATACTCTGAAACTTTCATCTTCTCTATGAAATATAAGATAATCTCCTTCAGATGATTCTACAACAGAAAATGTTTAGATCATGGACTTTTCAGCATCTTCTGATTTCTTTGGATTTTCAAAGTCAACAACTCTTAAGTAGTTTCTCAATTCATCAACTGTGTCAGTTCTTAACAATTTGAGCTTCTTTGATAATTGATTATCCTGAGATGTCCTCTTTCTCTTTGACCTTCTTTTATCAGCTTGTTCCTTCATTATTTCCTCTTGTTTCTTTTCCTTTTCAGAATCCATAGGAACAAAACTATCCAGTTCTCTTTGAATGGACTGTTGAATAGTATCATATAAAGCTTTCACATCTGGATATCTTAACCTCTGTAAACCTTTGTATCCTCTACCCTTCAGAAAACTTATCATTGAATTTCTTTCTTGAGCAATGGATAGTAGCCTTCTTGTTTGAACAACTGGTTTCTGTAATTCTTTCTCATATTCAGCATCCAAATCAGCTTGATACTTTCTAGCAGCTTCTTCATTTTTAGCTATCTCAAAAGCTCTTAACTGTGCTAAAGTGGACTTCTTCTTGGATTCCTTCATGATTCCCTTTCCTTTATCTTTTGGATCCAATTCCTCAGTAGATTTAGAAGAGGATTGTGAGACTTGAGCCTGTTCAACACCAGGAATACTTATACCTCTTGGTGTTGAAATATTAAGCATAATTTGAGCAATAGTCTCATCATCACTAGCAGTATTTTCTTCTTGCTGAATTAGGTTAGAAGGACCAGCTTCTTCATCCAAAGTTCTTGTTGAAGGGCCAATTTCATCAACATTTAAAGCAGCAGTACCTTGATCCACAGTACTTTGAATAACATTTTGATCACCAGTACTTTGAATATCATCATCTTGAACATCAGCAATCACATTCTCTTCTTCCACAACAACATTCTCATCACTTAGTCTTTCAGCAGTACCTTGATGAGCAATGTCTTCATAATGCATCATCTGATCCTTTTCTTCATGAGATTTAGCCACTTCATTCAGATTCTCACCCAAATTCCTACCCAATGTGAATGAAGAGTGTTTTCTATGCTTCTTTCTCTTAGATGTAGATGCCTTATAGATGTCTGACCACTCTTTCTTTGATGCTTTACCCACAATCTGTGATGCTTAACTAGTGGCCAAACAAACCTCTTCTATCTTCTAAACTTATCTTGTAACCTTTGTATCTGATCAGCTTTAGTATTAACCACCTTCTTCAGCCTTCTGAACTCTTTAGTCAGAGCATAAGTATCCATCTCTCCCTCATCTCCTCAAGTTTGAGACCTATCTGTGGAAGTATAATCATTGGGAGATTGTGGTGGATTCATATCTTGCTCTAAATCAGGATGACCAGTACCTTGCAGAGAAGCAGTATGTTGAGAAGTACTTTCTCTTGAAACAGAACCTTGCAAAGAAACAGATCTTTCCTTTGAAGCAGGAACTAGCAAAGAGGTAGTCCTTTCACTTGAAGGAATAGGCTGAGGTGATGCATGAGATGGTGTTGGAAGGTGAGCTGAATCAGAATGCTCAAAATGCTCAGATTCACTAGATGCATCAGCTTGATCTCTAACAGCTTGAGCTACTTCCAATATATGAGCAGTCAAAGGTGTATTTCTCCCAGAAAATTTAACACTCTTGTTATCCATAAAAGTAAACACCTTGGCAGGAAGTGCAACAGAGGGTAAAACGTTTTGAGGTTTAGGTAGATCCTCAAGCTGTTTGTTCAAGAATACTTGAATAAATCTAGGGTACATAAAGAATGGTGAACCATTATTGATATGAGTAAGCATACCATCAAGAATCATATTTGAAAAATTAAAAGGTTGATTGGTAGCTAATCCTACTAATATAGAAGCAATGTAAGCAATACTCTTAGGACTCAAGCAATGAAGTAAAACATGAACAAGGTACTTCCAATGAGGGCTAAACAAAGGTTTCTGAAAAGTAAGTTTAGTAAGAGCACCTTCATACCCTATATCCCTGAGTGTATCCCAAAGTACTTGCCTATCAAAGAGAACAGTACCTTCTTCATCATTAAACAATAAGTCCTCTCTTATTGTAGCCTCAGTAATATGGATTTGCCTTCCAGCAACCATAGCTTGAATAAAGGCTTCATCTTCTTCCAATCCAGATGTAGCAGTAGCCCAGAATTCTTGAAGCCATGGCCCAATGATGTCAGGATTGACCAAAAGAGCATAGTTAATTGAAGACCCAGTGAGGAAATCAATTATACCATGAAAATTAACATTCAACTGCGTTTTATCCAAATTAGCGATCATGTTGTGCTTGTTGACAGTTGGACGATTAGCCATTGATTGATTTTGGAAGAAATATGTGCGTCGGTGATTAATTTGTTTGAAATTTGAATATTTGGAAAGGAATAACGATGAGAGTAAAAATATATTGAAGAGATAATCACAAAGATGGATAATATTCACAAAATCGCGGCCCAATAAATGCGTTTACCGTTATTTTTGGCATTTATCTCCTCCGTAAATTAGTTATCCCTTATTTTTGACCGTTGGAACAGTACCCTGACAAAACAGTACTTTTCACTAAGTATTAGGCAGTACTTTCCACTAAGTATTAGGCAGTACTTTCAAACCAATACTCAGCAATACTTTGCCCAAAAGTACTATCTACCCTTTTGAACTGAACTATGTTGCCTCCCCTCAAACAAAGAATAGGTACTAATGCCTTTTCTCAAATATTGCTTAATAATTAATCATACCAATACTCACCACTAAATGGTTGAATCTTGAAATATCAAATTCCTTTGTGAGTAAATCAGCTACATTATCATCTGTGTGGACTTTAACCACACTAATAAGCCTGTGCTCATAGAAATCTCTAATAAAAGCATGCCTAATCTGAATGTGCTTGGTCTTGGAATGATAAACAGGATTCTTCACAATACAAATTGTACTATCATTGTCAATGTTGATAGGAGTATTCTTGAAATTGAATCCATAATCCAATAGTTGATTTTGCAACCAAAGTACTTGTCCACAACAACTTGCAGTTGCAACATATTCTGCTTCAGTGGATGATGTTGCTGCAATTTTTTGTTTCTTACATTGCCATGAGACTAATTTCCTTCCAAGATATTGACATCCTCTAGTGGTTGATCTTCTATCATAATTGTCCCCTGCATAATCACTGTCTGAAAAAGCTTCCAAGTGAAAAGGTGAATCCCTAGGATACCACAACCCTAACTTAGGTTGATGCCTGAGATACCTAAAAATCCTCTTGACTGGCATTCATATGAGAAACTTTAGGTGAGACCTGATATCTTGCACATAAGCATACAACAAAGGTGATTTCAGGTCTAGATGTAGTTAAGTACACAAGACAACCAATCATAGATCTGTAAAGCTTAACATCCACATCATCTCCATCTTCATCCTTTCCTAATGGTTTATTAGCATCAATAGGTGTGGAGGCTGGCTTGACAGTGGTGAAGTTAAACCTTTTAAGAATGTCAGTGACATACTTATCTTGACTAATGAAGATTCCACTACTGGATTGTTTAACTTGAAGCCCGAATAAGAAAGTTAATTCACCCATGGAACTCATTTGAAACTCTTGTTGCATGAGCTCTTCAAATTCTTTCAACATTGACTGATTTGTGGCTCCAAAAATGATGTCATCCACATAAACTTGAACAAGCATAATATCCTTCTTGTCTCTTTTGATAAACAAAGTCTTATCAATTGCACCTCTCCTGTAAGCATGTTACAATAGAAAAGTGGAGAGTCTTTCATACCAAGCTCTAGGAGCTTGATGTAGACCATACAGAGCCTTAATCACTTTATAGACTTTGTTTGGATGTGCAGGATCCTCAAAACCAGGAGGTTGTTTAACATAGACTTCCTCTTGAATTGTACCATAAAGAAAGGCACTCTTGACATCTATTTGGTAAACATGAATGCCCATATATGATGCAAAAGCCAGAAACATCCTTATAGCTTCTATCCTTGCCACAGGAACAAACACTTCATCATAGTCCACTCCTTCCTCTTGTCTGTATCCTTGTGCAACCAATCTTGCTTTTTTCTTGATGACATTCCCTCTTTCATCTCTCTTGATTCTGAAAACCCATTTTGTACCAATTAATCTTTTTCCATCTGGCAAATCACATAATACCCAAACAGTTTGATCAAGTTGATTTTGTAGAGATTTTAACTCTTGTTTCACTGTTTCTTCCTTTAAGTCACGTTCAATTATATATGCATGCATTTGCCAATCCATTTTCTGTTCACGTTCGGTTAACTTAAATTTTGCACGTTGTTCATAACACCTAACTTGATCCTTAAGAATATTAATCCTAGTGGTTAGAGTATCATCAGGGATATAAATAGTGTGCTCATGCAAATCACAATCATTATCGACAATAGAAGATGCACTACTTGCTACAACTGACTCTTCGTTGTGTTTCATATATTGTTCACATGGGAAAACATCGATATTTCCCATATTAGCAGTATTTGAACCAACAACATTTGTCAGTTGTACTTTGTTGGGAATCTCATGTTTATTGACCATGTCATTCAGTTTGAGTACCTTAGCATATGAAACCTGTTCTTTAATCGGTCTGATGTATGCATCCACATCCTGTGTAGCAAGAGTCATTGAACTGTTGGTAGAGTCAAGCTTATCAGTCTCTGATCCTCTGTCATCGGTGACAACTGTCCTAACATTGGATGCTTTACCCGAATCCACAATATCATCACTTGATTGCACCCGACATGCCTTCACCTTGTCTTCATACTTAAGTTTGTGCTGTGCTCTTTCCATAATGTACTCCTTCACATTACCCATGAGTTGGAGTAGTGTAACTCTGAACACGTCAATTTCGATTCCCGTGTAAGTAGCAAAATTCTTTTTTGTCATTTGACTCTCATGATCATACTCCTCAGTGAATTGCGAATCAATGAAAGCTTGGAGTTGGTTGTTGATCACACATAATGCAGCCATAGATCTACCTTCAGAAAATTCACCCTTTTCAAGTTGTTGTTGAAGTTGATCTAAGAATAGTGTCATTTTGTCTCTGAAGGTCTCAACATTTTGACCAAAAAGTGTTGTGAATGCACGATTGTAACCTACCAAGTATCCAGGTTATGCAAAGAGAACCTTGAGATGTGAATGAAGTAATCGAAAACATTCAATGCAACTATCCTTTGCATTATCTGGCAATTTAATTGGTTGATGAAGTTCATTCTCTTGAGACTTAGAGCACGAAGATTCCATTGCAGCATTATCAGACTCAAACATGTTAATTTGTTGTGAAGGGTTAGAAGTCTTATGTTCATCGATCATGTCGTACAATTTGAGTATATCAGGTATGACTGAATCTGAAGAGTTTGACATGATGTGGACGTGCATGGGATTTTACACTTCTATGACTTAAACCGAGAAATCGATTCTTTCACGGGATTTTACAAAATCAAGAAGAAACCGTGAAACACCGAACACTGGAGACGAACTTGATGATCAGTTGATGGACTTGATGATCAGTTGATGTTGTTTAGTTGTGATCTTGGTTCAGTTGATGCAAGTTTGGCCTCGAAAATTTGGTGAAAATTTGGTCTAAAAACTTAAAGCCTCAACAACTTCACTCCGGAGTGATTTGGGCCTCGAAAAATTTGTTTCTCGACTTCATTGTGAAAACTCACAATATTCAGCCTGTTCCGGAAGTTTTGACAGCTAATTCGCTGAAAATGGAGTTATGGTTCAAAAGTTATGGCCGTTTGAAGTTTTGACGTAAAAAGTCAACTTTGGTCAAACTGCAACTTTTGCAAATCGCTAAGAACAAACTGCAAACTTCAGGTAATCACAATCAATAAGTAATCACAGGATTAGGCAAGGTAACCGCAAGGAGCAAACCGCAATAAGATGCAAACCGCAATAAGGAGCAAACCGCAGGATGAGTTAAATGATAGTGAAGTAAACGCAGATTGTAGGATAAAGTTAATGCAATAAAGTTAATGCAACCAAGCAAACCTCTAGATTCCTTAGCAAACCGCAATTAAGAAATAAGGCAGAAAAGCAAACCGCAACCAAGCATACAACTCAAAATCAATCCCAACTTCAAATAACCGTTTGACGTAACAAAACCAACTGAAAAACTATGTAGTACTAACACCAATGATCATGAAAGTACACCCATAACATATCAAATAACACTAGAAAGATCAAACCAAGATGTTTTCAAGAAAACTCTTCTAACTCACAAAAACTACACAAAACCACACCAAATCCGATTCTACAAGGCCCTAAGATGAAACCTTGGCTCTTGATACCAATTGTAGGATATCCATAATCACAAACACGTATGGTTACTTGTGGTTTGGTTTGAATTAAAAGAGAAGAAGAGAAGAAGAGTGTTTAGAGAGTGAAGTAGAGAGTGGGAGTTCTAGAGAGAGAAAGTGAGAGAAAAATAAGTAGTATAATTAGAAGCTCCAACCCTTTCCCTTGGGTGGGAAAGGGTGTTTATAGTTTTACATAAAACGCTCTCCTACGAGCTGTGGATCGGGTGTACAGTGGGTAAAGACCCGTCCGTCATCCATTTTGTTACTTAAACTAAACTACATACTAACTAAATATTAATAAGACTACGAGCTATGTAATGCTAATCTATACTCTGGGTGACCGAGCCTTTCATGTGAATATTTATATTCCTAACATCTTATGAAACAGGATCCTGTGGTGCAGGGTAGGTTACAAGCTAAACAGCCTAATTCAGGACCTCAAGAGCTTATGTAGAAAAATTCACAAAAAAGTTGATTAAAAATTTAAGCTACCAAATGCTGATTATCCCAAATTTCAAAGAAATTGGATTGAAATTGAGTGAACGATAATTCAAAAGCAAAACCGTGTTTGCAAAATTGTTTGACATTTTTGTCTTTTCTGTTTATGAAAGGTTTGACTTAAATGAACTTTGATTGGTCTTAAATTGAATGAAAATGTTATTACAAGCTATAATAGAACTGAATTAAGCTAACTTATCAACCACTAAACCTAATATGAAGATTATGCAAGCTATTTATTTAACTGTTATGCAGAAATGAACATTTAGATATGATTTTGACTTTTTAGCTAAAGAGTTATGAATTTTATGCACTAATGACCTAATATGAACCTACTGTATGCTATTTAAACTAAATGCAGTGACTAAAACAACCTAAAACAAGGAATCAAGGCTTTATCCAAACACCCCTTTAACTAAATGTTATGCACTTTCATGAACCAATTACTTGTTTTAAGCCATGAAATCAATTCACAGGCTTATTATATGACGGATTAAGCTAATACGAATACAGAAACACAGATTCCAACTATAATTCACTAAGCTATCTCAGAAATGCAAGTATGATCAATATAAACAGTTTTTTAACAAAATGATGAGCAAAGCTAAGTTAAGACTAAATCTATTCTAATAAGCTCAGGAATATCAAAGATAAGCTAAAATGAACAATAAACAAGCACAATACACAGATCTACGCTACTAAACCAAATTATGCAATATTTAAGCTAAAATTAAAGGATTAAGCTCACTTTTGGCCCTAGCTAAACAAGGGTTTCAATTTAATGGCGGCTACAAGTTCCAGCTTATTCAAGAAATAAGCTGGTAAAGTCCATCCTTGCCCTTCCATTATTGGCAAGATTCCAAAAACAAATTTCCTCAATAAGCATAGGTAAATTGTTTTTGTGATTTTTTTTAATGATTAAGTACTATTGATGTTAACTACAGCTTTATTTCACTAAGGTGAGCTTAAACAAACAATGAAACAGCTTATGAAAGCTTTTGTAAATTAGCTTAACATATATAATTTTTTAAGTATATTATTATTATTTTTTTTTATAATTTTGAGTTTGTTATTAAAAACAGATTTGTAAACTAATTTAACTTGTAAGTTTAAAGGTAAACAAAAATTGAGCTTATAAAATAACAAATGAGCTTACTACACCACTATTGAGCTAAAATGAGAATTAAGGTAAAGTAATGAACACGAATTAATTAAAGAGTAAACTAAATTTTTGTTGATTTAACTAGAAATTTACGTTATGAAACTGAGAATACAAGATAACTTAAGCTAAATTTATCCAAAAAAAAACATTTTGACATTATAACATTGCTCTAAAATCTACTACTATACAAGTGATATCAGGGAGGTTTTATAGCCAAGTTGAGGAGTGGATAAGGGTCTCTCAGAATCGTCTAGAACTCTTCAATCTTTACCCTTGATTCTTAGATCACTCAAAACTTGTAATTTCAGCCCTAGGATTGATTTGGTGAGGTGTGTGAGCCAATAAAAATGCTCCATTTGTCCAGCTTGGTGATCCATACCACTCTCATCTTTTTCAGCCATAAGAGGCTTAGTACAATGCTCCATGTAAGGGTACGGATGGAATTTTGGTGAGGTGGGGAAGAAGATCAATAGTAGAAGGCGGGGTATATTTGGGTTTGTTTTTTATTTATTAAAAGTTTTGACCGGGTTGGGGATTTTGACCCCGAGTTATTATAAAAGGGATGGTTTTGGATCGGGTTAAATTGTTTTGGAAGTGGGCCTGGTTGGGAAGCGTTTGGATGGCCTTATTGTTGGGTTTTGAGATTCTGTTGCTAAGGATTTTGTCTAAGTGTTATGCTACTGATGACTAGTAGAACCTGCTGCTAGTGTTATCAATCTGCTGCTAGACTATTCTGCTGCTCGAAGTATTAAAGAATCTGCTGCTAGTGTATTGTAATCTACTGCTTATTAGATATGTATTAAAGTCGGTTAGATATATATGGAAAAGATCTTATCTTGTGTAGAAAGTTATTGTCAACCGACTAGGACTTCTTGGTTTATAAAAGGAGGTACCTAGGGTTAGAATAGGTACGTATCATTGTTAATTCGTTTCACTTCAAGGTTGTAAACCCTAGCATTGTTGAGTGCTCGTTATTGATAATATATTGAAGTGTTGAAAGTTTATTCTGTTCTTCTTAAGTTAAACTATAATATTCCGCGTTACAGTTTAAATTAAAACCTAAGTCAACTTCTATAAGATCGTTTGCTCAACTGGGATCAACAAGTGGTATCAGAGCTTGTGATCTAGAAGTTGTAATCAAGAAGAACTTGTTGCTTATAAGAATCTATTCCTAATCAACTATTGAAGTTATGGGTGATGACACACATATGGTGACTGCTTCAAAGGTTCCCATGCTCAAGCAGGGAGAGTATGAGCTATGGAAGATGAGGATTCAATAGTACATTCAAATGATAGACTTCAACATGTGGAATGTCATTCTGAATGGTGACTCTCTACCTCAAAAAGGTCCTGATGGAAAAGCTATTCCTATCAAATCTGCTAAAGAAAATTAATGATGTACCCTCCGATTAGCTCGAAGGATCCCCCTTCGAGTCTGATCGCAACCTACATAATCAAAGGCTCTGGCTAGCCTCCTTAAACTTTCTTTGGCGTAAAACTAATCATCAATGGTCTAGTTACCAAGTGGGAATTCGCCAATCAAAGGATTAAGCCCTTCAGGGTATCTCTCGATAAATTTTAAGGACAGAACGATGCCAAATCCAAATATTGGTGAGACCAAGTCTTACCCACGTCTCCTCTTTCTCTTTAGCTCCCCCGCTAAACCAGGAGGAGTGGGACACTAAACCCTAGCGGTTACCACAACTCATGGGACGCCCCCATGATCTATCTCAAACATGTGACCACTCTCTAGGACCGTTTTCTTCACCTATAAATAGTCCTGGACGATGACAAATCTGGTATGCAATCTCTCTCACCTTACTTTACTACATTTACACTTAAACTCTCATACCGATCACTTATTCACATGTCGGAGGTGGTTCGCAGGGTCCAACCCCTACGCAATCACTTAACGTAGTGTTTTAGTATTGTAGGACCTTAAATCAATCAACTTTAACACAAATATAAGCACTAAATGAAGTAAATATGGTGACTTGATATGATATATATGTGGCATTAATATTGAGAAATAGAGTAATAGATGAAGAGAACTTTTATTGAAAAACACACATAATACACACACAAGCACACCTTGCAAATGAGGCATAAGGTGGCTTATATAGTACATGAGATAAGATGCCCTAAAGGCTTTTCCATGGGCTTGGGCTTGGAATTGGATTACATGTATTACAATAGGCAGGAATTTCTGTTAAGTGATTGCGTAGCATTAATAATTATTCATTCGATGTTGACCCTGGCAGGAATTTCCGTTCAATCATTGAGAAATACTTAAGTAATTCTCTCATAAACGTTCTCGGCAGATTGCTAAGATCTGCGAAGGACTCGATAATTTACAGCTGGTGTCCATTGATGTAGAACACCAGTTGTAGAAATACTAAGTGTTCCTAAGAGATCTTTGATGTATATCAAGGCTCTAGACTCTATAAGTGCACACTTAGGTTTCCTATGCGGAGACTAAAGAGGGGTCTCCTGCTTCAATATCAACCATCTCTAAAATTTAAGTCGATAGATTACACTGGTTCCCCATGAGAATGAAACAAGTTCTTTTAAGAGAACTTGAGTGGTTTAGAAGGTTTAGTGAATTGCGTCACTGGGTCCATGACGACTTTATCTTCAATACTGGTGTTGCCTTAGCTACAACCAGTAGCATACGAGTTGAACCCGGTGTCTGCCCTAAGGTTGAACATATGGAGGGCTATTTCTTTTCACCCTTTACTTTACTTTTCTTTTTAATTCTTCAACTCCTTCTTTCCCCATTCATTCTTTTCTCCTTTTTTTTGTATCATACCTAAGGACTTCTAATTCTACCTAGCGGTGATGTCCTTGGGTAGATCCCTACGGCTCTGGCGGATCATAGGACGGTTTTTCCTATCTTAATCACCTTATAACTCTATGATTATCTGACAATTTCCATGAAACCTTTGATTGAAAATCTCTCAAAGTGTTTATGATTATAAAACATACTTTGCTAACACTTCAAGAGTTTTGCATTTTTTTTAAGGACTCCCCCTTCACATGTGCTCATGGTTTTTTAAGAAATTTGCACATGCGTGAGGAGTTTGCACTTTTTGATTTGATCCACTTTCAGTGATGATGACCAATTCAACACACGCTTACATCACTAGTTAGACTAGCTTGAAATTATTACCCGTCCTGGTCAAGTCCAAAGAAAGTTTCTCGATACGGTACATTCTACTTAGACAAGTCCAATTCAAGACACGCTTACATCACTAGTTGGACTAGCTTGAAATTATTACCCGTCCAGGACAAGTCTTTTCGATTACTGACATTTTAAGCTTCGTCAATTCATTGGTACTTTCTGAGTCGAGCTCTTCTGAGATTCAGTCACAAACTTTAAATATCTTTGATCACATTTTAATCATGTCTTCTCCCCCTCAAAAATAGCATATCGTGATATTTTTTATATCAACTGATTAAGAAAAAGCTTTTGGAGAGAAAGACAGATTTGTTTTTGCATAAATTTGGAACAATTTTGTTTTTGTACTCCCCCTTAATGATAGCACATTTTAAAATCAATTAAGGGTTTTGAGGGAGTTATCTTGAGCACTCATTTGAAAGATTTTGAAAAATCTTTTGATGAATCATGAAAAAGTACTCAAGATTTCTGTTTGGAAAAATGAGTTTTTGTTTGAAGTCTTTTTTGTTTGTTTAGACTCAAACTTGTTGAAAAAGATTTCGTCCATGAAAATACAAGTCCTTGATTAGAAATAATCAGAAGTCATCATTAGGGTCCGGGTTTCGTACTGAAGTATAGGAAAGCCATTGTGAAGAAACTTTTGAGAAACGACGTGTTTTTGAAAAACATAAAAAGAACTCCCGTTCAAGCATCTATACATGTCCGTATCATTATTGAATGACATTTCTACAAATGTACAGAATATTGATTTATATGAGAGACATGTCGTGAGAAGAATATTTTTGGATTTTTGGATTTTATATTGTTTTTGTATTTTTTGAAAATTTTTGTTTTAGTATTTTGCTTTTATTGGTTTATCAAATTTTGTATTTTGTTTTATCAAAAATATTTATAGCGAAGCGATTTTGAAAACTTTTTCAAGAAGATTCGAGAAGACGTTCTAACTCTTCAGGAGTTAGGCTTCGCATGCCAATTCGTCGAACTAAATAGTCAAACCGTTCTTTTGGAAGGGCTTTAGTAAATAGATCGGCGAGTTGGTAATCAGTCTTAACAAAAAATAATTCAACAGTACCCTCTTCCACATGTTCTTTGATGAAATGGTAGTGGACTTTGATATGATTCGTCTTAGAGTGTTGTACGGGATTGCACGAGATGGCTATGGCACTTTTTGACTCACAATACATAGGTATTTTGTCAAAAGTAAAGCCATAATCTGTGAGTTGTGTCCGCATCCAAAGAACTTGGGCACAACACGCAGATAGAGACACATACTCAGCTTCGGCAGTTGATAGCGTAGTAAAATCCTGTTTCTTTTACGACTAGCTTACTAGCTTTTCACCCAAAAATTGTGCTCCACCTGATGTACTCTTTGTTGTAACTTGATCACCGGCATGGTCGGCGTCTGAAAAAGCTGTTAGATTAAACCTCGAATCCTTCGGATACCAAAGTTCCATGTTAATGGTGCTTCGTAGGTACCGAAAGATCCGTTTAACCTCTTTGAGGTGAAGTTCGGTAGGCTTTGCCTGAAACCGTGCTAATAAACAAATAGCAAATTGAATATCGGGTCGACTAGCAGTTTGGTACATGAGAGAACCGATCATGCTCCGATATTTCTTCGGATCGATAGGTTTTCCAAACAAATCAGCACCTATTTTTGGTGAAGTGACCATTGGTGTACCAACAGAATCACAATTTTCCAGTCCATGTTTTTTCAAAATCTCTATTCTATTTAGCTTGATTGATAAAAATAACACGAGGGGATTAATGTATTTGTAAACCAAGAAAGAATTTTAGTTACCCCATCATGGACATTTCAAATTTGCTTTTCATGACATTTTCAAAATGTTTTGAATGGTTAGGATTGGCTGATCCAAAAATAATGTCGTCCACGTAATTTGAACGATCAAAATGTCGTGTTTGAATTTTTTGATAAACAAGGTGTCATCAACCGTTCCTTTGGTGAAATTGTTTTTGAGCAAGAAAGATGATAGTTCGTCATACCACGCTCTTGGAGCTTGTTTTAAACCATAAATGGCTTTCTTAAGCTTGTAGACGTAGTCTGGATGATCTTTGTCGATGAATCCCTCTGGCTGACTCACATACACTTCTTCTTTCAGAGTTCCATTCAAGAAAGCGGTCTTAATGTCCATGTGATAGATTGTGATCTTTTTATGGGCTGCATAGGCTAAGAAAATCTGGGCTGCTTCAAGTCTAGCTACAGGCGCGAATGATTCTTCGAAATCTATCCCTTCTTCTTGTGGATATCCTTTAGCCATGAGACAAGCTTTGTTACGAATAACAGTCATTTCCTCATCCAGTTTGTTCTTCCACAACCACTTGAGATCAAGAACTCGTTTATCAAGTGGTCGTTCAACAAGTTCCCAACTATCATGTAACTAGTATTGAAGAATTTCCTCCTGCATCGCTTCAATTCAAGGGTTTTCTACCATTGCTTCCTGAATGTTCTTTGGTTCTTTGAGGCTAATTGAGCAAATGTAAATGCACAATTTGAGATTGGTGGCAAGTTGTCTCCTCGTCTGAACTGGCTTTGAAGGTTCACCAATAACTTGTTCTATTGGATGGTCTTTTGTCCATTGAAACGAAGAAGGGTACCTTGGGTTTAACGAATGTGTGTTAGTCAGTTCTTGTAACCTTAAAGAAGATTCAGCAGAGTCTGTTGCAAATGGGGTTTCAAATATTTCTTCTTCTTCTAACTCAACATCGTTTGAATTATTTGTTGGTTGTTCTTGAAAAATTGTGTTTTGGTTTTGCTCATCAACTCTTAGTAGAACAATTTCAATAACTGGAGTTGCTGGAGTAGATGTTGATGATGTTGAGGGAGTTGGTGCTTCAGCTTCGATTGTTGTAGATGCATCTTGTGATGGTGGTGGTTGATCGTTTTGAGCGGGTGCAGTGGAATGCTGTTGAGATGCATTAGTCGAAGTTCCACCATAATATTCATCAAACATTAACTCGAAGAAATTTTCCAGTTCTTGCCCTTTGGTTTTTCAGTGTTTGTTAACTGAGCTCCTTGAGGCACGAGTCCTGAACTGATGTGTCCAGAAGTCTGCATGTTTGGTGCGGGTCCTAATCCGTTTTGATTAGAAGCCATCAGATTAAGCGCGGGTTCTAGAGCGAGTCTCTCAGAAGCCATCTATGAAATCTCATCAAACTTTACATTCATCGTCTCCATTATCCTTTTCGTTCTTCTATTATACACCCTGAATGCCCTCAAGTTTTCTGAGTATCCGATAAAGATTCCAATATCACCCTTAGCTTTCAACTTTCCTAGATCTTCTCTGTCATTTGTTGGATAGCACAAAGCGCCAAACACGTGAAGGTAAGAGATGTCAGGTTTACGGTTGTTCACTAGCTCATATGGGGTTTTATTGAATCTTGAATGTACTAGGGATTGGTTTTGGTGAAACAAGCAGTGGCTACAGCATCAGCCGATAAGAATAGTGGTGCACTAGAAAAAATCAGCATTGTGCGAGCAGCTTCCACAAGAGTTCGGTTTCTTCTTTCAACTACCCCATTCTGCTGTGGAGTTCTAACAACTGATGTTTGGTGAGTGATTCCCACATCTTCAAAGTAGGTGCTTAACTCCTGCTTAGTGAATTTTGTGCCATTATCTGTTCTTACAATCCTTACTGGAGCTTGAAGTAGAACTTCGATACGCTTCAGAAAGGTGATGATGGTGCCTGGTGTTTCGTCTTTTGACCTCAAAAACTTTACCCAGGTATATCTTGAATAATCATCAACAATAACAAGAATATACTTCTTCCCATTAATGCTTTTAACTCTCATTGGGCCACATAAGTCGATGTGCAACATATGTAACCTTGCTTCCGAACTAGGTACGGTTTTAGGTTTATATGATGCTCTTTTGCTTTTTCCTTGTTTGCATGATGGACATAGGTGTTCCTTGGTGTATTTGAACTTAGGAAGTCCGGTGACGATGTTGTCTTTGGCTAACTTGTTGATGGTGTCGAAATTGATATGGGATAATCTTCTATGCCACAACCAGGACTTAGTTTCAGTTGCCCTTGTCATAAGAGAAATTGGTGATGTAGAAGCCATTTGGTTGATGTCGATAGCATACAAGTTTGTACCACGATTACCAGTTAAGAGATCATCACCAACCAAATTTCTAATAAAAACTGTGTTTCTCCAGAATGCAACTTCTAAATCTGCATCACAAAACTGCCCAACTGAAAACAAGTTGTGTCCCAACCCTTCGACGTAGTAAACTCGAGTGATCAAAAAATTCCCAAACCGAAGATCTCCATAACCCTGAATAGCTGCTACATGATCATTTCCAAAGCGTACAGTTCCCATGAATTTCTAGACGAAATTGATCAACAGCTTTAAATTCCCGGTCATGTGCTTGGAGCAACCCGAGTCGACGATCCAAAGACATATTTCGATAACCTGCCAAGAATAGAAGAGTTTGTATTTGGAAACCGTTTTGAATTTGGTTCCATGGGGTTAGGATTAAATTTGAATCACACTCATCAAAGGTTGCAACATGTTTATTTTGAACAACTTCCAATTTGCCATCCTGAAGAGTGAACTCTCTACCCGTTGGGATCCACATGCAATACTTAAGGTAGTTCCTAGGCATTCGACTAATAGCAGTATACCTAAAGCATGCAACTAATCTTTCTATAGATCTAGATCTAGCACTAGGTCTTTTTGGAACATACTTCTGTTCAGGCGTAATATTCACATTCTTAGAAACACATTCATCATGAACATCATTAATTTAACATTTCTTGCATATTAAACAAACAGAGTCATTACATGCATTAGAACCAGTACTTTCAACATTACATTCAGATGAATCATGTTTCTTATTACAAAGCGATAAATTCCTAGGGTGTTCTTCTACTTCTTCAACTTTATTCTTGCTACTACTCTTAGATGCAGGCGAGACTCTATTATTCCTTGTATTGCTCTTAGGCTTTAGTCTGCTGCTCCTAGAGGTGCTTTCTAATCCTGTAGAAGGTAAGGCACACACATTAAGATTTATATTGTTGTCCTTTTTTGCATCACTAGACTCTCTAGAATTATCCTTTATGCACTTGTCATTTGTCTTAGATGTGGAGGCAGATGCACTAGTGGGACTAATCCTAAAAAAGCCAGGTGCTACACTTTTGGTGTTTCGACAACCGCTTTTCCTTTATCAACAATCTTTTCATTTTCACTTTTCTTGGGCAAAGGTTTTGGAGTGACTGGTTTTGTCAAATCCTTTTTCTCATCGACTTTTGACGCAAACCGTGAAATAGACATTTTTGGTTTTTGAACCGTGTTTGAAACATTTGGTTTCTCCAAAGTCGATGGTTTTGCAAACTTAGTTTCCTCACCCTTTCCTTTTTGACTTTCAAGCTGAGCCCTCAAAAGATCATTTTGCTCTTTCATATTCTTTAAGGCACTCTCATACGATATTTTGTCATACTTGCATTCTTCTCTTTTTCGATCAAGTTGTTTAAAATGTGACACATTTTCTTTTTCAAGCTTTATAAGAGCATTTTCATATTTTGAAACAATTTCGGAGGTCTCAGCTCTCAGTCTTTCATCGACTTGAACCGAATATGTTTGTATGATGATAGACATTATATCAGTAGACAGAATAGCTTCGAAGAGAAAATCATTTAACCTTTCCAAAACATTCATGTTTTCACAAGTTTCATTAGCTTCGTTTACCAGGGATTTGTGGTCCTTGACAAAGTCGGCCGTTTCTTTTAAGAAAACTTTTTCGAAATGGATTACTCTCGCACTGATGTTATTCAGTGGGATAGTAATTTCGTTTTCAAACACCTTTTTCTGCTCAATATGAAAACTAGAATGCCAGTCGTTAATACTGATAGTAGTTTTAGATTTATCAATATTTTGAAGTTCTTGAATTCTTTTTTTAACGTCATCAAGAATGTCTCTAGCCTCATTTGTATTAAAAGTGTTGTTAGAAAACATTTGTTCCATTTTTGAAAGAGATTTGGAAACAACTTTCTTTTTAGAAAAGAATTTCGCGAATGGTCATTTTATGGAAACACAGATGGTTCTGTTTGTGGAACAAAAGTAATTCCCGAAAGTTTGTTCAATTTGTTGTAATCAATGGGTTTCAAATCCTTTTGTTTCATTTTATTTATGCTCTCTTCGACAAGTTCCATCGTTTGTACAGAATCCCGAACGACGGAAGGATCATGTTTGGTGTAAATAAGATTACCATTATACAAAACATTCTGCTCTTCCTGAGCTTTCTTGAGATTACAAGGGGTGTTGTTACCAAGAGCCATTTTATGTTTCGTATGGTAAATCGGATTAGTTTGATTTGAAATCATTTTCATTGTTTAACTTGACTGACCCGACTTAACCACT
Organism: Artemisia argyi; assembly: GCA_030686995.1. Taxonomy (NCBI): domain Eukaryota; kingdom Viridiplantae; phylum Streptophyta; class Magnoliopsida; order Asterales; family Asteraceae; genus Artemisia; species Artemisia argyi. Next base: position 30,395,131 of record CM060678.1, read on the forward strand.
AATTCTTCTAAATGAGCAATCATGTGTTCTGACTCTACAATTTCTTCCAAAAGTTTATGTTCTTTCTTTGCAAATTCCTTTTTCAACTCATCCCTTTCTTTTTCAAGATTGGAATAAGCTGATTTTCGTTTAGAGAATTGGTTTTGCAAATAAGAAATTTCCGCGTTTAAAGCTTTTATTTTCTTGAATGAATTAACATCAAGTGTATCAAACTTGATTTGCAAAAGTTTTTCCCTTGAAATGGAATTTTGATAACCAGTTTCTAATTCGGACAATCTTTTGTTATGAAATTCAAAAGCTTTAACGTTTTCCTTGTAACTCTCAAGCTCAGCGGTCAATTTTACATTCTCGGCCTTAACATCGCGATTGATCTTTTTCACATTCCAATTTCAATACGACAATTATTCAATAATGATTCAAACAAAGCACGTGTTTCCTCATCATTCTCAGCATGCTGTGAAACGAAGCGTCCATTATAATTCATATCTGGAGTTGTGGAAAGAGTATTACTACTACTTGGCGTATCCAGGTATGTATCATAAGTGGGTGCTAGCTTCTCAGAATGTTGTTCCTCATGAGGAGAAATATCAAATATATCATTATTGTGACATGTGTTAAAGTTGGATACCTCAGATGGTGCATTGGTGTCAGAAACAGGAAGTGTGTCAGAATCCGTGTCATACTTAGCTTCCTGAAGATTCGCCATGAATATGCAGTTCGCATCGATATCCTCTCTGTCTTCCATGTCATCCATCAGAGCCATAAAATCGTTCTCCTCTGCGTTCAACTGAAACCCTGCCTCATTCTTTTGTGCCAACAACAATGCTTTCTGCAAATACGTTGTGTCTCTTTTGTTTGGCTTAGTAGGACAGTTCCTTGCCATATGACCTACACCCTGACAGTTGAAACACTTTACCGGATTACCCTGATTTACATTTCCCAGATTCCCAACAACTGGAGCTGCAACATTCCTATTCTGATTACCCATTGCCTGATTACCAACATTCTGACCCCTCTGATTTCCAACAAACTGACCCATCTGATTCCTTGCATATTGACCATATTGATTCCCTGCATACTGACCTGCATTCTGCATATTCTGATTACCCATATCAAATCCAGTAGCATATCCCTGCTGATTCCCATAAACTCCAACCATTTGGCCTCCGTTGCCCATATTGAAACTCGGCTGAGCAATCTTCTTGTTGCGAGTGTTCGATGAAATCCTTTGGTTGTTGTTAGTTGGTGTAGAATAACGTCTTTGAAATGCCTTTGTCAGAAAAGCAAACGCTTGTGTCAAGGCTGCAGTAGCTTCATCATTGTCAGTGAATTCTGGTTCTTGGAATTGTGGGTATTGCTGTTGTGGAATAACATGTTGTTGTTGCTGTGGGTAGAGCTGTTGTTGGTAGACCGGTGTTGGTTGTTGAATGCATGATGGTTGCATGTAGTTGTGAGTGGAAGATGATGATGGTTGTTGTGTGTTCACTAGTATCGGTGTTGGTGTAGTAGCAATTAATGCGAGAGGATCATGATTCTTTGCCAATCTTTCTTTCCTTACTTCATTAGCCTCAACTTGGTTTTGTTTCAGAAAATCATAGAGTTAATCATAATTCACCTTATGTAAATCCTTTGTTTGGTTGACAATTGTAACATAACGACCCCATTCTTCTGGAAGGTTATTGATGAATTTGATGTTTGTTGCAATTGTTCGTGGTGTCAACTTGTTTCTGATTAACTCATTCATTAAAGTGCAAAACCTTGTGTAGTATGATTCAATCTGTTCACCTTTAGTAGATGTAAAGTTCTCCCATTCAGTTAGAAGTTTGTTTTCAACGTCTTGTTGTCCAATCTATGTTCCATGACATATCCTTCTAACGCATTCCCACATATCATGAGCAGTTTCACAGCTGTCGACCGCAGCAAAGATCTCGCGTGGTAATCCAAGTTGGATTAAATGCATTGTCATATCATCAGCGGCGATCTGCTTCCTGTCTGCATCTATGTAATCTTCTTCAGTTTGGTCACACATGAATGGTTGAAAAGGAGGTGTGTCATTCAGATTGCCTTCAACTTGAATTTGTCTTGGCTAAAATGGACCATTTTCAATGGATTTGATCATAAGTTTACTATCAGGCTTAGTTTTGATGTAACGAAGCATGCGGCTTGTCCATAGAAGATATCCACCTTTTTCAAGCATTGGAGGTCGGTTTTCCGCACCGGCTGCATGAATGTCTTGCTGAGTTGCCATTGATGAAGTGTAGATTGATAAAGTTGATTCTTGGATCGTTCCAACGAAGTAGGAGTTGTGTTTAGTGTAAGTTGATGCAAGTTTTTATGGTGAAAAATTCGATCTAAAACCTTAATAACTTCTTTCTGGAGCGTTTCTCCTTGGTCTCACGGTCGTTTTAACAGGTATTTCATCCAAAACGGAGTTACGGTTCAAAATTTATGGCCGTTTGAAGTTTGGTTGTCAAAAGTCAAATTCTTATGCGTAAAACCCAAAACTTAAGCGCAAACAGTGAATCTTTTGGTTAACTTGAATCTTACGCGTAACTTGGATCTTATGCGTAAGCTTAAGGTTATGTGTAAAGAGTAAGGTTAAGCGTAAACACAAAGTTTATGCGTAAACTTGAACTTTACGCGTAAACTATAACTTATGTGTAAGATATGGTTTATGCGTAAGGTTAAAGAACCAAAAAAATCTCTCAAACTTGTCCAAGCTTGAAAGATATCCCGTGTCGAAGTATTCCACTAACTTGTCCAAGCTAGGAAAGTACTGAGTAACCTTCTGCGTAGATCTTATGCGTAGAATCCCACCTTTTGCGTAAAATCCAATGTTAGGCGTAGAACTTATGCAAAAACTTCAATATTACGCGTAAGAATCCAATCTTAGGTGTAGACTCCAATCTTTTGCGTAGAAACAGACTTTTGCGTAGGATCTTAAGCGTAGGAACTCAACTTAGGCGTAGGAAATGAATCTTATGCGTAGGAAGAGGTTTTTCTGCTTAAACTTAAGCGTAGGATTCCAACTTATGCGTAGAAAATGGGTTTTTTTTTTTTTTTTTTTTTTTTTTTTTTTTTTTTTTTTGCAAAAACTCACGTGTAAAAGTACCAAAAAGTACAATTTCCAGCTAAGAACTTGGTAGTGCTTTGTCCTTTTTACGCGTAAGATGACCCAAACAGCTAAAAATTCGATTTTTTCAACCAAAAATACTTTTTTCACTTGTTTCTTTTGATCAAATCTCTCCCAAAACACTTAGAAACACTAAAACTTCAGTAAAAACAACAACTTTAACACTAAAACTTGTAAAAATCAAATCTTTTGCAAGAAAAGTACACGTTTTATAAGAAAAAAATGCAACTTTTATTAAAACATGTGAAACAAACGATTTCCACACACTCCTAAATCATTGTTAGGCGATTGATACCACTTGTAGGACCTTAAATCAATCAACTTTAACACAAATATAAGCACTAGATGAAGTAAAGATGGTGACTTGATATGATATATGTGTGGCGTTAATATTGAGAAATAGAGTAATAGATGAAGAGAACTTTTATTGAAAAACACACACAATACACACACAAGCACACCTTTCAAATGAGGCATAAGGTGGCTTATAGAGTACATGCGATAAGATGCCCTAAAGGCTTTTCCATGGGCTTGGGTTTGGGCTGGGACTTGGATTACATGTTTTACAATAGGCTTACAAAACATAACACTTAACCTATTAGCTTGCCAAGTCCAAAGCCCAACTAACTTAAACTATTACATACTTAACACACGACACAACATTCTAATAATGAGAGTGACCATCACTTTCTAATATAATTATTAATGCTAACAAGTATTTCTTATTTCAGGTTATATCCAAGCTTGGCGTAATCACAACACCCCTCATTTCCTTTGATCACCATCGAAGGCCTGGTAATGCGACTTATTGTACAATCAGTGGCGCCATCTGTGGGACCTGCTACAATTAGTCCCGTTATTTCCAAGTATAATAACCAAGTCAAATACACTCGCTTTTATTTTGGCATGAATCCAGAAAGAGAAGTTACACCCCCACTGGGTTTCTCGTCTTTAACCCCTTTACCCGTAACTGACACCAACAACCTTCCGCCAATCACGGCCTCCACCTTTACCACACGATCTCACCCTGAAATAACGCCCAACCACCACGCATCAACATCAGCTAATCCAGAGCTCATAATTAGCACCGCCTTTGTTGATGCTAATTACGAAGAGCTAGAGTCCTTGTTAAGGGCTCGAAGGAGGCAAGTCAGAAACACGGAGATGCGAAGGGAGTTAAAATATTCCAGCGATGAGTATGATGAGGAGATCGAGATGGAGCCGAGGCCTTCGGTCCCTAGGACTCATCACCCCATCCTGCGTATTGGGTCTCCTGCGGGTAGAAGGGCTGGAGGAAGGAATGTAGACTTTGAGGGAGTCCCCGAAATAGCTCCCACGAGGAGGGAAGGAACTGTTGCTGAAGGCTCTAACGGGAGGAACCAGCACAGGGAAAACACGGAGGTAAACCTACCTCCACTACTAGCGGCACATTTGGGGAGGACCGAAGGAGGAGTTCCACTGCAGCCCTCACACGCATCTGGTTTGGGAGGTAACCCAGGTTCATTCAACACAGGAGGAAGTCTCCCTCCTGTTGGCCTGTATTTCCAGTTTCCGGTTCAAAGTTATCCTCCAAACCTTTATCCCCCCATGAATGGGCAACCTGGCAATCTGTATTCCTCACAAACTGTTGTACCCTATAACCATCCCATGATATACCCTCCGTATACCATGTATAATGGTTACCCTCCAAACACGAATACACCTCATCCTTTCTACACTAATCAACCCTCTTCAGGGGTACCCCTTCCTTATAATCCATACCATAATGTTGCCATGAACATACCACCTTACACCCACTCATACGCAGAGCCAGCAGGTCCTACGACACCCTTTGTAAGATGGATCGAAGACTATCCCTTGCCGGATGGTCTAAATATGCCTTCACATATAGGCGCCTACGACGGGAAGGGGGATCCAGATAATTTCCTGCATTTGTTCGAAGGAGCCATAAGGATGCAGAAATGGGTCATGCCCGTAGCCTCTCACATGTTTACGTATACCCTCCGAGATTCCGCACGTATTTGGTGGAATGGACAGAAACTGAGAAGCATCATCAACCTTGATGATTTGAAGGCTAAGTTTTGATCTCACTTCAGCCAACAGAAGAAGTTCACAAGAACGCACCTCACGGTACACAACATTAAGCAGAAGGCGAACGAAAGCACAAGAAATTTCGTTACTAGGTACACTGACGAAACTCTGCAATTTTAGGCTTACACGAAGAGCAACGCATCTCTGGCTTCGTCCATGGCCTACGCAACCAGAATCTTGTGGAATTATTATCCACAGATCTTCCGGCAACATATAAAGGACTGATGGAAAAAACATACACATAGATAGAAGCCAAAGAGGTATCTACCAATGGGACTCCGATGGAGAACAATAAAGGAGCGAAGCCGCCTTCGTGGGAAGGACCGAAGAACAAACACAAAGGCCATAACAGGTTTACTCCATACAAAAAGGGTCTGAACCCTGGTTTATGGGAAAGCCTGACGAAGTCCCCATAGGAAATTTTGGCTACCGAGAAGGCAGCAAGGGCCTTCGAACTCCCTCCTCGCATGACAAGCAACGGGAGGAACCAAGATATGACCAAGTACTGCAACTTCCATGAGGATTTTGGTCATGAAATGAACAGCTGCAGAGAATTGAAGAAGCAAATAGAGGAAGCTATCAAATCAGGACAGTTGACACATCTAATAGAAGGTATAAGAATGGGAAAAGAAAAGGTCGTCGACACTAAGGACTACGTCCATGAGGTTCCGATCCTTATGGTTCGCAGGGGAGTCCCGAGTCAGAAAAGAAAAGAAATTGAGGAAGGAGCACCCAATGTAGGAGAAGTAACGTTTCCACCCTTAATGGGTCAACCTCCCTCAGATGACCCTGTAGTCATAAAGGTCCTCATTTTCAATCGAGAAGTTAATAAGGCCTACATGGACTGCGGAAGTTCTTGTGAGATCATATACGAGCACTGTTTTCTGAAGCTCAAACCTTCCATAAGATTGCAAAGGGTAGATTCGAAGGTACCTTTAGTAGGCTTCTCTGGAGAACACTCCTCGCCTCTAGGTGAAATCCCTCTAGACGTAACCATTGGTGAAGGCCGACTGGCAAGGACGAAAACCCTTACTTTCGCAATCGTAAGGTCAGATTCTCCTTATACTCTATTGATAGGGAGAACCGTCATGCAGAAGATGGGCATTGTGGTATCCACCATACACACAACAATCAAGTTCCAAATAGCCAATGGGATAGGGACCGCACTATCCAATTACAACAAGAAAGGGACACCAGAGGTGGGAAAGAAGATTAAAGAAAATCCTCAGGAGCCTCTGAAGGCTATCTTGAGCTGCGGGGACGCCGAAGAGCGTATTGTGCTAAACGAGATCCATCCAGAGTAAACGGTAGCAATCGGAAGACAACTCCCTGCCACCTTCAAGGCAAGCCTGAAAAAACTTTTGAAGGACAACAAATATATCTTCGCATGGACATACTCCGATATGACAGGGGTTCCAAGAAGTCTCATGATCGATGGTAAGCCTTTCGGAATGGAACACAAACTCAATGAGTTCAAGGACATTGAGACTATCAAACAAAAGCACCGGAGCCTTGCGCCGAAGAGAAACGCTGCAGCCTGCAAAGAAGCAGACGAATTAGTACAGGCGGGTATACTCAAAGAGGTCAAATACCAAACGTAGGTGGCCAATCCAGTTATGGTAAAGAAAAGTGATGGAGGATGGCGTATGTGCATTGATATTACTGACATCAATAAAGCGTGTCCAAAGGATTGTTACCCCCTCCCAGAAATAGATTGGAAGGTAGAGTCCCTATCAGGGTTTCGTCTAAAATGCTTTTTAGATGCTTACAAGGGATACCATCAGATACAAATGGCAGTAGAAGATGAGGAAAAAATGGCCTTCTACACGGGAAAGGGTGTCTATGGCTATAAGAAGATGCCCTTCGGTTTGAAAAATGCAGGGGCAACCTACCAGCGTTTGGTGGACAAGGCCTTCAATAGACATATAGGAAGGAATTTGGAGGCATATGTTGACGACATGGTCATAAAGAGTAGGACAGAGGAAGACCTACTCTCCGACATTCAAGAAACCTTCAACCCGCTAAGAGCCAAAAATATGAAGCTCAATCCGAAGAAATGTTCGTTCGGTGTCGAAGAGGGGCAATTCCTGGGACAATCACTAAAGAAGTTTATGTGTCTCAACCACCTGGTTTTGAATATCCTGATTTTCCTAACAAAGTTTATAAGGTGAAAAGAGCAATGTATGGTTTACATCAAGCTCATAGAGCTTGGTATGACACCTTGTCAACATACTTGCTGGAATCTGGATTTAGTATAGGGAAAATTAACAAAACTTTGTTTCTTAAAAGAAACAAGGATGATATTCTGCTGGTTCAAATCTATGTTGATGATGTCATCTTTAGCTCTACAAACAAAGTTATGTGTCTTGAGTTTGAGAAGCTTATGAATGATAAGTTTGCTATGAGTTCAATGGGGGGACTCACCTTCTTCTTAGGACTGCAAGTTACACAAAAGGAAGATGGCATATTTATCAGTCAAGATAAGTATGTTAATGATATTTTAAAGAAGTTTAGATTTGAAGATGCAAAGCCTGCTAAGACAACTATGGAAAACAACAAACCATTGCTTAAAAATGAATATGGTAAAGAAGTGGATCTTCACTTGTACAGGTCAATGATTGGTTCATTGATGTATCTTATAGCCTCAAGGCCAGATAATATGTTTGCTGCATGTGCCTATGCAAGAATCCAAGTAAATCCCAATGAATCAAATCTCAAAGCAGTGAAAAGGATTTTTAGGTATCTGAGGCATCAACCTAAATTGGGCCTTTGGTATCCTAAGGATTCACCTTTTAATTTGGTAGCATACTCAGATAGTGACTATGCTGGAGCTAGCTTGGATAGGAAATCCACAACATGAGGTTGTCAATTTCTTGGAAGCAGGTTGGTGTCATGGCAATGTAAGAAATAAACTATGGTGGCTAATTCTACAACTAAAGCTGAGTATGTGGCTACTTCAAGTTGTTGTGGTCAAGTGCTTTGGATGCAAAATCAACTGCTGGACTATGGATATAATTTCATGAACACCAAAATTCACATTGATAATAACAGCACACTTTGCATCATTAAAAATGTTGTCTTTCACTCTAAAACAAAGCATATTGAGATAATACATCACTTTATCAGAGATCGTTATGAAAAGAAGCTTATTTAAATTGTTAAAATCCATACTAACAATAATGTTGCTGATTTACTCACTAAACATTTTGATGTGGGAAGGTTTCAATTTTTACTTTCCAGTATTGGAATGATCAATCTTTGAAAACCTTATCTATTTATGAGTTTGTAACATTTTGTATTGTGTCTGTGTTGTTATTGCTTGTGAAAGTTGTTTCTATTGCTGGTCATGTTAACTGCTGCTAGTTATACTATACTCTGCTACTGAATGTTATTCTACTGCTGAGTATAACTAGTAATTAGACACATTGTAGATATGTGTGCTTGGTGTTTTTGTGTTGTTTGTCTAAGCTTTTGTAGGACAAGTTTATGCTAATAAAGATTTGGCTGATTGCACAAGTTTATTCTACAACAAAGATCAAAAGGGGCAGGAATTTTATTCATTAAAACAGAGCTTTACACATTGATGCAAATACATAAGAAGTTCTGAAAATTACAAAAGCCCTATTCCTCCTACCGATTCCCACACCACTATTCCATGATCCTTTTCCCTTTTCCTATGAAGTCTGGCATCTGCTTCTGAACACCTTTCCTCTTGATGTCATTCCACACTCCTGGGCATGGCAGACCTAGGATTTGTTTGGGAGACTTTGTTCGACCTTGGGATGATTGAGGATTCTTAGGGACAACTATTGGCATAAAAGATGATGCAGCCTTTTCAATTTCTTGTTGGAATGCATTTGCTAGTTGGTTTGTATCATACACCAATGGTGAAGGATGTGAAAGATCTTCATCTGTAGCTGATGGGGTTGGAAGCATAGCAGAAGCATTTTTATCATGCTTTTTCTTGCATGCTTGTTCTTTTGTTCTATACCCTGGATTGGTTTGAACTTTCGTCGTGGTGGTGGAGGATTATTCAATTCCATGGATTCAGAGGACGAATCGGATAAAACGTCAAAGATTTCATAGTTTGAAGTCATGGTGATTTTGGATGTGTAATTAGGGTTTTAAATTGATTTGGGATGAGGATGGATCCTCTTTTTATACTACTTAATTAACCCTAATGAGGTTGGTGATCAGAATTTAATTCAAAAGGCCCTTTTACTTTTTGACCTTTGACTCAAGAAGAGTTACTCTACTGCTAGTTAAAAAGGTTCTGCTGCTAAGAGTACAGGGGATTCTGCTGGTGGTAGTTATTGCTATTTCTTAAAGACTGAGGGTGGTTATGTAACTTCCATCAAAGGGTTTAAAACTCAAACTGGATCTCATTCTAAGCTTTATGCGCTCACAAATTGAAGTTCTCAAAATCCCTAATCCTCTAATTATAATCTAAATCAAAAACCCCAATTTCCCAACCCTAATTCATGGAGTCGACACGTAAATGGGCTGAAAGTCACAACAATGTTGCACTTTTAGATGCATCAGTGGTACCTGAAGGATTCATAGAGATGGTTCATTTCATCAATGTTACTTCTATAAGGTATGCATTAACTGTGAACCCTACTATATCTACTTCCTACATTAAACAGTTTTGGCTTACTTCAAAAGTCAAAACAATTAATGAGGAAAAACATATTAAGACCAAGGTAGATGGTCAACAAGTGCTTGTCACTAAGTCTTCTATAAGAGAAATTCTTCTCTTTGATGATGATATAGAGACTAAGTGTCTTGATAACTCTACTATTTTTGCTGGTTTAGAAGATATGGGATATGAGAAGCAAAAAGATCCTTTAAAATTTCAAAAAGGGCTTATCTGTTCTCATTAGAAGTTTTTGGTACATACCCTTTTACATTGCATGAGTCCTAAAACATCTGGGTGGAATGAGTTCAGTACTGTCATAGCATCTGCTATGATATGCTTGAGCAAAGGACACCCATTTAACTTTTCAAACATGATTTTAGAGGGTATGGAAAAAGTATCAAAATGTCTGGAAATTACTTGCTTTATCCTAGATTTGTACAACTCTTTGTGGAAAAACAAATTACCCCAAGAAAAACTCACAGAGTGGTTTATAAGGCACCTAAACTTGTACCAAAATTGTTTACATTTTTAATAAAGGATGGTAAAGTTTTTACTGGTACAGTTACACCTCTTTTACCTTACACGGTGCAATTGGTACAACAAACTCAGGGTCAAGGGTCAGGCACAAAAACTGATTCCTATCCTATACCCAACTTTGCAACTTCCTCCACCCAACCTAAAATACTCTACACCTGTAGGAAAGCCAAAAAGAACATTGAGCTACCTCAGGCTAGTGTTAGGATGTTTGAACCAGATGAGGCTGTCCTAGGTGATGGAGAGGACATGTTGGTGAGGGTTGCAACTACTGTTACTAGCGTAGAAGCAGAGCAGGGCAGTGGTAACATAAATAAGACCCAATCCAAGGCAACTTCTAATGTTGAAGATTCTCATGAATCTGAGACATGTGAAGGTAACCCTAGCCAACCGGAAAATATAGGGGGCTCAGATGATCCAACTAGGTTGGATACTGAGTTTATGTCCCAAGATTCACCTCTCAGACTAGTTTACACAGGTCGAAGTGGAGGACAATGATGGACCAACTGAAGTGATGGATAATCTACATGTACAAACTGACAATGCCGATGATTCACCTCTCAGGGAAGGTTATACATCCCGAAGTAATGAGGCTAGTATGAAACTTTTTAAGACATTGATGGATAAATGTACCACTCTGGAAACTAGATGCCAAAACTTGGAGGGTAAAGTTCTTGATCTTCAAACTCTATCAACTGCTCAAGTAAAGGTAATCACAAAGTTGCAGAAGCAGGTGACCAAGTTGATAGATAAAAGGAAATCAAGATCTTCAACCTCCTTCAAAAGATTGAAGAAAGTGGGAACCTCTCAGGTAGTCAGTTCTCCTGAACACTCTATACCTTTGGAAGAGGATGCTTCCAAACAGGGGAGGAATGAAACAATGGGTTCAGGGGAGGCTAATGATTTGAATGTAAATGATGCTCCTGGGATGGATAGCACTGGTTTTGACACAGGTAAGGTTTCAAAGGAGGTTCAAAAGTATGTTGATATGGGTAATGATATGGAGATTGAAAGTCCTGAGGATGTGGATGGGTTCGTGGTTGCTGATAAACAAGGTAATGAAGCAGTGATGGAGGAGTTGGTTAGTGTTCAAGAAGGTGTGGTGGAAAAACTTAAAACTTTGGGGTCTGAGCAATTAGTAAAGGCTACAGGGTTGATGGGTGAAGCCATAAAAGGGTTAAGTGATTCTGTTGCTCAATTTCAGAATTCTACTGTTCAAGATGCTGCTAGTGTCAAGATTGTGGATTCTGCTGATAAGGCTAAGGATTCTGCTACTCAGGGTTCTGCAGCTGCTCAGAGTTCTGCTACTCAGGGTTCTTCTGCTAGTTCAAAATCACTGGATGAAGATGGTTCTACTGCTGAAGCTATGGTATTGCTTAGCAAGAAATCTTCAGAAATTCAACCTGAATCACAACCTCAATCATCTCAACAACCAATACATCAAATACAACCAACACAATCACATCAACCATTATAACCACAACAACAACAATCATCACAACAACCTATCAGAAGAGCACCTATGAAAGGAGTAGTAATAAGAGAACCTACTGGTCCAAAGAAAAAGATAGTTTCATCTTCTTCTGCTGCTGATAAGGGAAAGGGCAAGGTTGTTGAAGAACCTATGCTTGATTCAAATGATGAAGAAGTGTATCTTACACAGATTCCTTTTGAACATTGGCCTAAAGAGAAGCAAATTGAACATGATGATGCTGTTGCAAGAAAGGCTCAAGAAGAAGAGTACATACTTGAAAAGCAATTGCTTGAGAAAGAAAGACTAAGGGCTGAAAAGGAAGCTGAGGATAGGCAGAAGTATGATGAATGGGAAGCTGAGAGAATAAGAATGAGTGCAGAAGTTGAACTCTTAAAGCTAGTGAAAATTGAAGAGCAAGAAATGCCTGAATTTGATGTAGGCACTTGGATAAGAGAGTTCACAAACAAAAAGAAGAAAGAGACTGCTTTATTAGAAAGAAAAGAAAAATTTCAGGGGTCCAACTCCATTGCAACAAAGGAGAGAGTATGAGCAATATCTTAGAAATATGAAGGGCTAGAAACTTGTGCAATTGTAGGGAAAATCTGATAATGAAGTCTTCAAATTGTACCAACAAGCTAAAAGAGAAATGAATACCTTCATTGCTATTGGGTCAAAAGAAGATGAAGAGCAAATTGCTGATATGAATAGGAAAATGGAGCTTGAGAAAACAATTGTAGCAGAGCCTAAAGAAGCAGAAATAATTAAAGAAGGAAAATAAGAAAAGACTTCTTCTAGCAGAGGTACAAAAAGAAAGAGTATAAGGAAGAAGACCTTTGCTAGGAAAAAGTAGAATGTAGCGGTATAGAGCAGTTCTGAATCTGAAGGTGATAAGAATGATGAGTATGTGGATGATTATGAACATATTCCTCCAGAGCATTTAAAGGAACAAATGCAGGTTCTTACTATGGTGGCTAAGAAGGAAGAACCTGAGGTAGTTGATGTTGAACCAGTGGGAATCAAATATCCAATTATTCAAGTATCTACAGGATATAAAAATACTGTTGGAACATTTCATGATGTCAAAAGATTTGATGGAAAGACATCCAGATTTCTTAGACTTCAACAGATGTTTTACTACTTTGATAGAGAAGATATCTGTACCTTGTGGAGGTTGTTAAAAGAAAAGTTTGGTGCTACAAAATTTGGTGTAGAAACTTATAATGATCAAGAAGCTATGTCTGACTATGTTATGTGGAGAGCTTTGAAACTTATGTTTGATCCTTCTTTGGAAGACTAACAATGGACAGAGATTAAGAGATACAAAGTCAGAAAATGGATGCTTTTTTAGAGTTCAGGGGTTCATGTTTTAGACATTGGGCCATACACTTTATATATGTTGGTTGAAAAGGATTATCCATTGGCATCTTGCTTGGAGATTGTTTATCAAATGGTGAATGGTACTAGGCAGCTTAAACTACAAAAGTCTTATGATACTGATGATCAAGCTTTTAATTTGTTATCAAAATATAAGAAGATTCTTGGTCAACAGTCATCTAAGAAGAAGTAGTATGTTTGGAAGCATCCTCCTGGTGGTGATTCAAGCTTTGAAGAAACTTAATAATTTCGAAGTAAATATTAAGTTTAGGGGAGGATTGTTGGGTTTTGAGATTTTGTTGCTAAGGATTTTGTCTAATTGTTATGCTGCTGATGACTAGTGGAACCTGCTGCTAGTGTTATCAATCTGCTGCTAGACTATTCTGCTACTCGAAGTATTAAAGAATGTGCTGCTAGTGTATTGTAATCTACTGCTTATTAGATATGTATTAAAGTCGGTTAGATATATATGGAAAAGATCTTATCTTCTGTAGAAAGTTAGTGTAAACCGACTAGGACTCCTTGGTCTATAAAAGGAGGTACCTAGGGTTAGAATAGGTATGTATCATTGTTAATTCGTTTCCCTTCAAGGTTTTAAACCTAGCATTGTTGAATGCTCGTATATTGATAATATATTGAAGTGTAGAAAGTTTATTCTATTCTTCTTAAGTTAAACTATAATATTTCGCGTTACTGTTTAAATTAAAACCTAAGTCAACTTCTATAAGACCGTTTGCTCAACTGGGATCAACACTTATGAAGGTTTTTAGGTTAAGTTGATGTTGGGTTTTAATAAGACCAGGTTTAATTTAGTATAGGTTTAAGATTGACAAGGAACAATGTTGTAATTTCAGAAACTCCAAGGGTGAAGGCTGCCAATCTTCAAAAGTATATTCCAATGGCTTCAAATGACCTGTAACAACCCACAAAACCTCATTACTATCATTCCCATCACAAATACCTATAGTAGGTATTTCACAGGTAAATTTTTGCTTTTTATATGCATTTATTACTTGCATGACTCATTAGACCTGCCCACATATCTACACAAGCTAAATAACTCAACACTCACATCCTATAAACCCCTGGTATGTCAAGCATAAGATCACCACAATACCATAATAAGTAATTTACTAATCTAACACACTAAATATACCACAAAACCCTAATAAACCTTAACTAAACCCTAATTAGGTCTATGTGCTTATTTGAACCTATATGCTTAACTTAACTAGTTTGAAAGTGTCCAAGGCTTAAGTATGAGTTACCTTAAGAATATTAGGATACCTTAGGACCATTAGGCATTAGTACAACCCTTTAGAACTTAGGTACAAGTCCCTTAAGCACAAAATCATAACTAAGTCATAACTTCCTAGAATTAGGTCTAGACTATCCAAAAACTTCACTATAGGTTACCACTACTTAGTATGAGCCTCTTTGGACCTAGGAATAGTTATTAGACACTCATAGGACACTAATCTAGGCACAAAACCCTAGGATAAATCCTAATCTCCTACTAAACACTAATAGATCATTTAGGATAAAAAACTAGGTCAAACCTTCCCAAATCTTTCCCATAAGTTACTATCACTTAGTATAAACCCTTTAGGACTTAGGATTAGTCACTGGATACTCTTAGGAACCTAACCTAGGCACTAAACCTTAGGTAAAACCTTAAACTCTCATTAAGTAAAACTAGTTCAAAACTTAACCTAAACATAAGCACCTCAAACACCTTAACCAAGCACCCTAACACCTCTTCCTAGTTAAGCTAGCACCCTAACACCTTACAAGCACCCACACAAGTAGGTGCATCACCTACTTGTCACCTACTTAACTAAACCACCTCTAATCATCACTTATCACCACTAATCCACCACTAATTCACCACTAATCCACCACTAATCACCCTAAACCATCACTAAACAACCTAAGAAACTTACAAGCACCTCTAAGATACCAAGCTAGGAGGTGCATCACCTCCTTGTCACCACCTTGCCCAAACCGCCTCTCTCGGCCTCTCACCACCACAACTGGCCTATCTCAACCCCCTAGCTACATCCTAGATCCTCCTTCTCACCTCCTAGACCTGCCAAACCACCCCATAGCCTTTCTTGCTCGACCTCCCCCACCCATGACACATGGCAGCTATTTTCATGCTCGCTACTCTTTATGCGGGTATAAATACCCCCTTCTCCCTCTAATCTTGCTCACACCTCTTCTTTTCTTTACCTTACACATATTCAATAGTACTAAGTCCCTAGGAGTCGACTTTAGAAGCTTGGATAGTGTTGTGTTGTGGTTTTGGCCGAGAGATCCCCTAGAAAACCCTAAACCCTCGTTAAACCCTAAACTAATAGAGTAAGCTTTACATTTAGTTCTATTAGCTTTAGTGTAGTCTTAGGATAGTATTAGGATGTCTTAGATCCCTTAGGAACCCTTGCATGAGCCTTGAATCATTTCATTTACTAGTTTACATTTTAAAACCCTAAAATGAGTTTATTACATGTTTGCATGCTATACACCCTTTACATGACCTATAATCTGAATTAGATAACTTAAATAAGCTTAAAGTAGTTAAACATAAGCTAAAAAACTTAGTTGTTACATAAAAATATAAGTTACATGCATTTAGGACTAGTTTTGCAAAGTTACATGCATTTAGGACTAGTTTTGCAAAACTTTACATGCATAATGGTATATATCGTAAATTCCTAAAATTATAAAGTCTAGGGACAGTTTTTGACAATTCCTAGAAGTAATAAGTATAAGGACTTGTTTTAAAAAGTATTAAAACCTTAGGATAAATATTAAAATAAGTTATAAACAAAAAAGGACTAGTTATGCAAATATTATAAAGTTAAAGGTCTAAATGGTAAATATAGAAAACTTATAAGTTAAAGGGTTAAATATGTCATTTTCCAAAACTATAGAAGTCTAGGGACTAGTTGTGTCAAGTATAGATAGTTATAAGTATAAATAATATAAGTATTATAAGTTTAGGGTAGAAAATATAAATATATAAACTATAAGGGTATAAAGTGAAAATATCATATAAGTATAAAACCTAAATAAAGTTAGAAGCATAATGCAATAGTAGGGAGCTTCATGCGGGGAGTACTATGTGGATATTTCGTTTTGACGAGTTTGTTGGGTTTACGAATTAAAGTGCCCTGACTCCTCAAACGATTATTGCATATACTTCTGAGGTATGATGGCCCGAACGGTGTTATGACTATAAATTAACTTAATCACAATATAGCTCAATAGTAGGGAGCTTCGCGTGATGAGTATTAACTTCTGAATTATGATGGCCCGAATGGTATTATGTTGATAACATAATACAATAGTAGGGAGCTTCATGTGAGGAGTCATATACTTCTTGATTGTGATGGCCCAAACAGTGTTATATTATATCTAAAACATTAACAAACCTAAGAACAATAACTTGAAGAAACCTAAACAAGATGACTAAAGCTTGACATACATCCAAGCCAACAACACACTAGGATACGTGAGTAAGGCAGTCTAGTTCCCGAGTCACTATTTGCATCACTTAGATTATCCTAAGCCCAGGTGAGTTCATAGCCTCATACTCTTTTTAAAAGCTTTCACTCTAAATGCTTTACAAACCCTGTGAGGGGGATATATGCTACTTGCTTTACTTAAAACCAAATACAAGTCTTTTTCTTTGGTTGTTGCACGAGTAAACTAACTGCCACCACTACATAACCAAAATTCATGAATCTAATCGTTTGGGATATTTTACCCACGAGAACGCGAATATAGTTGATAGATCTATTGGAGTTTGACAACTCCCGTTGGTATTAACACCTCTCTGGGTGGTACCAATAAGTACTATATTTGAACCCACTGAAGGTTTAACTTTGGCAAGTTATCCTTCCCATCCCCTCATGGTTGGGTCTGCAGCCCCCATGACCCGGATTGTTAACGTGTGGTTTATGAGCTTAGTGCAACATACCCCACTCATGATAATTGTGCATGCTTTACAATTATCACACACCTTACATTTTCCCAGATGGGTGTAACAACTGAACCCAGAGAACTTGTATTCACTAACCCTTAAACCTATGACTCTCACTCAACACCTAGTGTTGACTTTTTAAGCATGTATTCTGCGTATACTACTTCTACGGAGATATGGCAAAAGGAGGCACTGAACTTGGAGGACTTTTAACCTGGTTATCATTCAAACATAACCTAACACCTAGATTTTTGGGACCTCATCTAAAATAAAAGTACATTTTTTACAAATAAAACTCTGATAATAACGAATGATAACTAAATTTCTAAAACATCTCTTTTCGAGTCGTTTTCTATTACTGTAACTATGATTCTATGAAGTAATACTCCAAACACTTAATCCGCTGCGATCAGTGAAAAATGGGGGTGTTACAGATTGGCATCAGAGCTTCAATTGTAGGGTCAAACCCTAAAATACAACTATTTTTCCAAAACCCGAGAAAAGTCCTCAGTACCTCTTCCATCCTCCGTAACTATACGTGCTAAGGTTAGTATAATAATTGCCGGCTTTATTGCTAAATGATTTACAGTATTTTTACTATTATATATAGTTATGTCTACTCCCCACTACTCTACCCCCGTCTCATCTAGTTTACATCCGGAGAATGATCTTTCCTCTTCGAATGTACTAGATTATTCCCCTAAACCCTATATCCCCAATAACTTAGAAGACTCTAGGAATAGTTTAGATATACCTTCACCCTTAGAATATACCCCTTTCTTAGATAACCCTCATTTAAAACACATAAGAGATTTTTATGCTAAGACATCACCCCTACCTCCCCTAAACCCTGTTATACACCCACCTTTCCCCACCTCTAGATTAGAACCTCATGGTTTATGTAGGATACTGACTCCTCCCAAACCAACCCGTCAACCGGGTGCAGTTGATAGGCCCACCTGGGAGAGGAAAGTCAAGTGTTTTTAATCCGTGGAAGTACAGGGAAATCCCTGGGTCGTTAAGTCCCAAAGAGATTGAAATTGTATTTTTAAACGTTTGTGGAATAAGTGGCACTGAGGACAGTAACCAATATGATTGGGAATTGATTATGCTACTGATATTTGGCATTTTGGACAATGATATGAACAATAACAGATATAATCACAAAAAGCACAAATTGGGAAATCAGATAACAGACAGAGAAAAGTGGGTTTTAACAAATTACAAACTATAGGGGGTGCAGGTGAAACTTTTTAAAACTTAAAATTAAAAGAAAATTGAAAATGAAAATAAAATTATAAAAATGATTATTTTAATATTTAAATATTACTTAATTAATTAAAACTATTTAAAATCTAATTTAAACCTAATTTAAATTAACTAAAAATTGTAAGGATTACAAATTAACCTAAAAATTGGCAAAAATAATTTCTAAACCTTAAAATGAACTTGAAGAAAGTATTAAAAATAAAAATAAATATTTTTGTCTTTTTATGAGTTTTCTATTAATTAAAAACTAATTATCTTAATTAAACTATTTAAACTCTTTTAAATTACTAAAAATACCTAAATGACTTAGAAAATTATGAAAAAATTTATAAAACTAATTAACCATCACAGGAATGCTAAAAAATTAAAAAAAGATACTAAAAATTATATTTAGGCTATTTTACTAATTAATTACATATTAATTAATTTAAATCTATTTTAACTAAATTAAATAGGAAAATTATAAAATGAATAGTGGAATTTATAAATCTATTTTCTAAAAGTATTAACTAATTTATAAAACCTAGGAAAAATATAAAATTCTACTGTTGTTAATTAAAATTAAAGAAAACTATTTAATTACTAATATTACCTATTTAATTATTTAAACTATTTTTAAATCTAATAAATAGTAAACTGATAAAGAAAAATATAAGAAAATTATTATAAATACTTAAAGGTAAATGGAAATTAAGAAAATTATAAAAATGATAAAGTGCTTATTAATAAGCTGAAATGAAAAATTAAAAAGATAAAATCTATTAAATATAAGCTATCACTAATTTTATGTTTGGTTTTTCTTGGTTTTTCTTTTTTACAGATAAAAGTAAGATGAAAATAAGAAACTTTTGTGAAATGACTTTTGTTTTAGCTTAAAAATAAGCTGTGTGCACCCCCTTTATCAAAACAGTTGACTTTCTTTGACCAATTAGGAAATTAAGCTCAAATGATCATATGTGAGGTCCACAATGATGGAACTTGGTTTAATTAAGTAAAAGTGACTAATATAAGCTAGGAATAACAAAGTTTAAGCACTGATAAGCTAATTAGAATGGGAATAAGCACTTTGAGATATTAAGCCAAACACAGAAATAGGACAAACACTAGAGGTGATTCCAGGTGGGGTCCATTGAGCCTAAGTTCAAACTAATGGTCAAAACTTCAAGGTTGCCAGGAGGGGGGTTGGGAGAACCCAAGATTGGAGTGTGGGACCCACTGGTGTGGCCACAATCAGCCACCAAAGTGGTAGTGGTGGAGGCCTGGTCTGATGCACAGGGGAGAGTGTTCCCCTGCAAGTGACTTTGATCTAGTGTGGGGCCCAGCAAAAAAATCACAATAATAAAATGGGGGTAGGACTTCATAGATGAGGTGGGGGACTATGAATCCTAAAAATTTCAAACCCTGAAACACAACACAAAAATCCCTAAAATTCTTGCAAGTTTTGACTTTCTAAAAACCAAACTATTTGACTTTTGTGAAAAAACTTGGTAAGTTGACTATTTTGGATTTTGATTGATGCGTGGGAATCGCAACAGGCTTTACCTCTCGAGGGATCTCGAGAAGCTTACAACCCCCACCAGGCAGTGTACCTGATCGTTGTAGTATAGTATAGTGACAAGTACCGGGGGATTGATCGTTCAGCTTAGGAATAGTGTCGCTAGGATTAGAAAACCTAATTACTAGTTCTAAAGGTGAGGGATGATTATTTTTGTGTTTTTATATTTTATGGAAAGCAAGTAAAATCTCGGGTTTTGGAAGAGTGGGCGGAATTAGTTGCTATTCAACTAACCCAAAACTAAGATGCAATCAAAATAAAATACTGAAAATGAAAATAAACTAATTATTACTAAGGTTGTGAGCAGTAATTGGAGAAAATGTGTTTACTTAGACTTCACTACTCCCTAGATATCTTTTACACGTTAATTACTTGTTATAATTGCATGGATGACGGATTGTATTCCTTAATACCATTCATGGGGTGGCATACATAACTCCCCAATTCTATGAGCTCTTATCTCCTCCTACACCATGACCCAGCACAACTATAGGGATTGTAAACAGTGGCTCATGCATTAAATACAACCAATAAAGACCTAGTACGCCTCGGTTCATGTTTCTAAAGACGTTCAAGCATGTTACCATTTGGAGATCTGCCAGTTTTCTTAAGCCTAACATATAAAATCATTCATCCAAGACAAGAATAAACAAGTAATCAACACATAATCAATATCTAGGTTTCATTAGATCTAAGCAAACACAAAGGAGATCTAGCCTAGCATAATGGAATTGAGACAAGAACAAGATATAGACAACCAACACATAGACATATTGATTGAATTAGAAGAACACTTAACTCAATTACAATGCAAGGTATCAAGGGTTTGGAACCCTTGAAAAACCTGTAAAAGTTGCACCAAAATCATCTTTAGGGTTTCTCCAAAACTTCTCTCCTAATGTGAAAAACTAGAAAACTATATATAGGAAAATCGGGGTGACGGCGTCAAGAGCAAGGGTGTGACGCCGTCATCTCGCCGCTAAATACTTCCTCGGACGGCCTTGATCTACTTCTGACGGCCTGTGTGACGCCGTCATCAACTACGGTATTTTATTCTTGGGACTTTGACGCCGTCAAGAACAACTCTTGACGCCTTCATGTACTGTTCCCAGCATAGAATTTTGAGACTTTGCCGATTTCTTCACTTTTATGCTCCAAAAACGTCCAAAATGGCTTGTTTTCCAGAATTCACTCTCCAAGTACCTAAAATCACAAAAGGAACGATTTAGGGCAATATTTGATCAAATAAAGTCGGATTCGGGCTTAAATGACCCCCTAAAAACGGATCATTTTTCGCCTCATCATATACCCTTACACTTGAGATTTGCTTGTCCTCAAGCAAATGCGCTTTTATTCTACTCAAAAGACAAGTTAGGGGTCATTTAACACTAATATAAAAGTAATTACAACAAATAATCGTTCCACTAAAGACCAATAGACAAGCACGGAGGTCATACACAAGCACCTCACAAATAGTGTTTAGATACTCACATCTCTCGGGTGTAATAAAGTAATATAACATTATGGAAATGGAAGATATCTCTCACTACCTGTCATAGAAAAATAGATTACCATAGGCTTGGGAAAGGATCAAACCTCCACCACATGGCGTAAGCACCTAGGATAAACTATCAAAGAGGTCTTTTAAAGGGTTGTAACGTTAGGTATAGGGATATGAATTACACGGTTTTGTTGGATAAAGGAAGTTTTACTGGTGGCGAGTTAACAATCTTAGTTAATTACATGTACAAGATGGCATTGCTAAGCCAAGACTAAACTCGACTTAAGCTAACAAATGAAGAATAACTAAAAACGTAAAATGAACATAGAATGAAAAGGGATGGTAGTCCGTATGTTTTTTTTTTTTTTTTTTTTTTTTTTTTTTTTTTTTTTTTTTTTTTTTGTGTGCATACATTCTTACCCTACCATCCAAAATAATACATCATAGGGAATGAACATTCCCCTTACACTTGAATCTTTACATACTTTACAATAAACTAAACTAATGACTCGAATTAAGAAAATCAAAACACTTGGAGCACTTTTAAGATTAACGCACATATGGGGGTAATAATATTATGTTCTTCCCCATTACTCCATAAAATAAGTACTTACCCATGAGTCCCAATCGTCCCAAAACAATATGTACAATGATATGACTCGACTTAGCAACCATGTAATCAATTAGAAAGTTAACTTAGGGTTTAACAAATAACAATAATGCACTAAAAATGAGCCCATACACGGAAGGCTAAGGCGATTTGGTTGTACATTTAAGTGGGGTGTAACAAATTCTTCCTTTAAGTAAAATGCTTAAAGTTAGAAACAAAAAGATAGGCTCGGAGGGGTGTACTAGGGGTATCGTGTACTAAAAATGAGTACAACGCTAAGGGTGTGGGAAAAATTAGTTGACTTAACTAGCCAAATAATATGACTTAAATGGTCAAGTACTTATAATACGGGTTTAACACAGGGGTGACCCTAATGCCTCTTATCATGTAGTAAATCCTACCACACGAATGTAGTCTTACTAGCGGTCTCGGGATGCATCACTAACGCAAGTTCTAGAATCTAAATGCTACCGGTACACTCATAAGCACTAATAGTAAATGCTTTTCCTATCAAATCTAAAGGCGAACCTCACAATTTTGGGTGGAAAATTTTTATGAATATACGGTTATGTGCTAGTCATACAATCTCCTATCCATGAGAAGTATTTCTCATAGTTTGTTACACATCTACTATCAAACAAGACAAACTCAAGCGAAAGTGCATATGTAAGGTATCATCTTTTTACCCTCCCCTTACACTTAAGATGAACATTGTCCCCAATGTTCAAGTAAAGAATGTAAAAGTGAAAAAGTAAAGAGAATGAAATCAAATACTCCCCTGATTCGCTCGGTATGGATTATAGGTGGCCAGGTTAAATCTTCCTCCAAGAAAATGAACAATCAAAGCTTCCCTTCCAAAATATAAATCATCTCCTTGTCATACATAACCTGTAAATCCTGACAAAAATAGACAAGACAACCTCGCGTAAAATCGGCGGCATCCTATATAAGTTACTAAATCCTAGAAAACAAGATAAGATATAATGCTTGTGGAATGAAGTTTGCAGATTTCCTGGAGATTATAAAACTTAATAATTCACAAAAAATCATAAGACTCCGTTAGAAAAACAAAACCGGTAAAATTTCCAGATTTTTAACTCCTGACGCCGTCAAGAGTAATACTCTGACGCCGTCAGAATAGACCTGCAGAAATTCTTATGTTAAGTTTCCGGAAAATTTCTGGAAAAACTTGGTCCTACTTCCTGGAAAATCCTGCAAAACTTCATTATGACTCAATACAAGCATTTGACTCTAACGAATACGAATATACATGTTCATTTAATATTGTGGAGAATCATGATCGGTTTGTTTCTTAAAAACATATTTGGGGTTTCCCCTTACACTTATCTTTTGCAAAAATACTTTTAAGTTGGAGTTAAGACTAGGCCAAACAACATAGTAAAGTATTTCCACTTATTAATTTAGAAACATGATCAACCAACAATAAAAATAAAGCATGCATACGGAAGCAAATAACAAACAAACAAATAAAAATTACACAAAACATGGGTTGCCTCCCAAGAAGCGCTTTTCTTTATTTACGAGTCTTGTAGCTAGACTCAAGGCTATGGGTTACTACGTGATCTCATCATTTGTTCCACTCTCTAGGTCGTCTTCTAAACTAGTATCGCTTTCATAGTGCAAGTACTTCGGATCTTCGAATTCGATAACATCTTGTCGATACTTAGAACCAAGCTTACTAACATTCTTAAAGACCCCACATGATAAATCAGAAATATTTCTACACCCTCTCCTAACATCTTCATCACACAAGATAAGTTGGGAGCTCATCATATCAAGCCCGTCACAATCTATCCCCTTAAGGTCTTTTCTCTTGTATGGCGTTTGGTATGAAATCCTCCTAATCCCATCAGTGAAGGTCATGATTCCGTTCAAGTCATCCACTATCAAATTAGTGATTTCACAAAAGGGTGCTCCAAAGACGACTTGTGATAACCTAGGGTCGACATAGTCCTCTATGTTGTCCACAATCGTGAATTCCATAGAGAATGCCATATTTCCTACGAACACCTGGATTTCATGATCCTTACCAACCACTTTCTCTCCCTTGTAAATCATCCCCCATCTGCAGATATTGTTATAATGAAACAACGACATAAAATTCTTTGGTAGGAACACATTAATGTATATGTTATCGAAGTACTTATGACCGATCATGCAGGGGATTTTGAGATTATTCGGGTCACGTCGTCTTATCTTCCCCAACTCTCCATCCTTTGACCCATATAGATTCCCCTCAAGGGAGGGACGATACTCGTACACCTCCTCACTATCCCTATGAAAAATTACCTTCCTAACACCATTGGTGAGTACTACACTACCATCTTTCTCATCAAGGATTGCTCCCGATTCATTGATAAACGGTATCCCAAGGACAAGGTGGGTTAACGTTTGATTGGTGAGAGGGTCCATGTCATCAACCACGGTGAGGTCAGTATTGTAAACAAGCTCTCCAATCCTAATTGATAAATTTTCTATTACTCTCTCGCACGCAATGAGCTCTGGGAAGGTTTTGTGGTATAGGGAAAGGGGGATTATATTGACTGGGAAGCTAGGATCTATATGACTATCGGTTAAGAGCTTTTCCTTAATGGTACAGGGGACCTTGAAAACTTTAGGGTTACGTTCCTTAGTCTGATTGCTACCCACACTAATAACATCCTCCATTTTTCTCTCGGATTCTTCTATAATAGATTTACCCAAAATGGTTGGATCTTTCTCATGCTCTTCCGATTTCTCGTTCCTTTCATCCGGTTTTTCGGATTCTTGCGCGGTGCATTGCTCGGGTGAGTCGGTAGGTTTCCTTGCCGAAGCATGGTCAACCCTTGAGGTCTCATCTTTCGCTGTCTGACTGAATTTGTTAGTTTGTCGTTGGGTTGGGTTGGATGTTGCAGCAGATATTGTGGTGATGGTGTTTACGAAGTGGATTGGTCCAGGGGGGTTGACAGGTTCTTTTCCGTTAGGAGATAGATGTTTGAATAACTTGCTAGGACTTTTTATTTTTACAGGGGAGGCTGGTGGACTCATGACGGTAGCAGATTTAACCTCATCAACGTGAATGGGCTTATTATCAATATGCTCTTTGATAGCAGTCAACAGATTACAAATCTTGTTGTTCACGTCAACCTGCTGTTGTTTAAATTTTGCCTCGAGCGTAGTGAGCTGTAGTTCTTGAGATAGAATGAATTTTTTTAAAGTATCTTCATAGCTTTGCCTAGGAATACCTTGTGACGGAAAATGCTCGGACCAAGTGAGTGGTGAGGAGTCATTGAAGGATACGCTTCGCGTTTGGTACCCTCTAAAATCAGGTTTATCCTTCCATGCCTCATAGGCTTCGGCAGAAGTTCGAGGACCCTGACCTACGTGTGATGATGTGAATTCGTTATAAGCACGTTTTGGAAGTTCCATGCAGTTATAGGTCTCATGAGGGCCATTGCACAGTTTGCATGTAGAAGCGATTCTGCTTACTAGGCTTGAAGGTTTATGAGCTTCGTAAGATTTCATGAGAGACTTGACTCGACCTTCAAGTTCCATGATCCTACGGTCGGGAGTGCTAGAATTGTTCGAAGGCAAAGATATTGCCTTGACCGTTTTCTTCAAATCACGGGGATCATTCCAACTTTCGTTGTCATAGAGAGCAAGATCTTCTATGAGTTCCCATGATTGTTCCTCACTAAGATCACGTAGCTTACCATCGGCCGATTGGTCAATGGTTCGCCTCGTGGAGATGTCGATATGGTCATAAAAGATTTGGACTTGGAGCCAAAGATCTATGCCATGATGAGGGACTTTTTGGAGTAAGTCCTTGAAACGAGTCCATGCTTCATAAAGAGATTCATTTTGACGTTGTTGGAACATCAAGATGTCATTCCTAAGCTTAGTAGTTCTCCCCGGTGGGAAAAATTGAGCAAGGAAACGAGTGGTGAGATCATCCCATGTGGTGATGGATCCCGCGGGTAAACGCTCAAGTCATTGACTAGCTTGATCCCGTAGAGAGAATTGGAATAGGCGTAAACGGGTAGTCTCTCTAGTTTCAACACCTAGGTCTATGGAATCTACGATTTTGAGGAAGTCCTTAAGATGTTGATTTGGATCTTCGGAACGAAGTCCATGGAATGCACATCCGCTTTGCACCAACCGGATGGTGTCGGATCGCAAGGGGGTCACATTGGCTCCGGTGAGCTCAATGGTGTTTCGGTAGCCTTGGTGGCTAGGTCGGGAATACTCTCCTAAGGTTCGGGGCCTAAGGGGTTCTAATGGTGGGTTTTGTTGTGGTGGGATGACGGGTTCAAAGATGTTTCCACCTTCCATGATGTCGGATGGTAAAGATTTACGAACAAAGGCACGAAGAAATAAGATAGACTAAAGAAGACCTAAAAATAAAAATAAAAATCTTACTAGAAAGGAATCTAGCAAGTAGACCTAATAAAAAGAAATCCTAACCTAGACAATAACTATTCCCCGGCTGCGGCGCCAAAAACTTGATGCGTGGGAATCGCAACAGGCTTTACCTCTCGAGGGATCTTGAGAAGCTTACAACCCCCACCAGGCAGTGTACCTGATCATTGTAGTATAGTATAGTGACAAGTACCGGGGGATTGATCGTTCAGCTTAGGAATAGTGTCGCTAGGATTAGAAAACCTAATTACTAGTTCTAAAGGTGAGGGATGATTATTTTTGTGTTTTTATATTTTATGGAAAGCAAGTAAAATCTCGGGTTTTGGAAGAGTGGGCGGAATTAGTTGCTATTCAACTAACCCAAAACTAAGATGCAATCAAAATAAAATACTGAAAATGAAAATAAACTAATTATTACTAAGGTTGTGAGCAGTAATTGGAGAAAATGTGTTTACTTAGACTTCACTACTCCCTAGATATCTTTTACACGTTAATTACTTGTTATAATTGCATGGATGACGGATTGTATTCCTTAATACCATTCATGGGGTGGCATACATAACTCCCCAATTCTATGAGCTCTTATCTCCTCCTACACCATGACCCAGCACAACTATAGGGATTGTAAACAGTGGCTCATGCATTAAATACAACCAATAAAGACCTAGTACGCCTCGGTTCATGTTTCTTAAGACGTTCAAGCATGTTACCATTTGGAGATCTGCCAGTTTTCTTAAGCCTAACATATAAAATCATTCATCCAAGACAAGAATAAACAAGTAATCAACACATAATCAATATCTAGGTTTCATTAGATCTAAGCAAACACAAAGGAGATCTAGCCTAGCATAATGGAATTGAGACAAGAACAAGATATAGACAACCAACACATAGACATATTGATTGAATTAGAAGAACACTTATCTCAATTACAATGCAAGGTATCAAGGGTTTGGAACCCTTGAAAAACCTGTAAAAGTTGCACCAAAATCGTCTTTAGGGTTTCTCCAAAACTTCTCTCCTAATGTGAAAAACTAGAAAACTATATATAGGAAAATCGGGGTGACGGCGTCAAGAGCAAGGGTGTGACGCCATCATCTCGCCGCCAAATACTTCCTCGGACGGCCTTGATCTACTTCTGACGGCCTGTGTGACGCCGTCATCAACTACGGTATTTTATTCTTGGGACTTTGACGCCGTCAAGAACAACTCTTGACGCCTTCATGTACTGTTCCCAGCATAGAATTTTGAGACTTTGCCGTTTTCTTCACTTTTATGCTCCAAAAACGTCCAAAATGGCTTCTTTTCTAGAATTCACTCTCTAAGTACCTAAAATCACAAAAGGAACGATTTACGGCAATATTTGATCAAATAAAGTCGGATTCGGGCTTAAATGACCCCCAAAAAACGGATCATTTTTCGCCTCATCATTGATCTAGTCCTACAAGCTGAGAAATATGTTATAAGCTAAAGTGATACCAAATAGGTATACACCTACAACTTATACTATGATTTTTGGATTTGTAGATCTAAAATCCCCACACAGTTAACTGTGAGGAGGGGTTTTCTTGATTTTTGACTTTTTTGTGTTATGAGTACCAATTTTATGACTCCTCAAGCCTATTTGAACCTAATGCAAGCTGAGGGAACAATAATCAAGACAAGAATGCAACTAAACACCACAGCAATCCACTAAACCAAACATCCCTTTACACAGATTATTTTATGATTTAAGGAGCAAATGGCTTTGAGAGCTTATGAAACTTATTCACAATGTCTTATAATGATATATTATACTTAAATAAGCACTTAGAAACAGAGAGCAACAACAAATACCTAGGATTACTAGTAGGACTAAGTTAACTGTGAAACTTTAAAATTTGAGCAACCAACAAATCTAATAAACAAGCATATAATTCTAAACAAGATTATGATCAAGATACACTAAATAAGCAATTAAATAACAAAGAAGAACATAAATTTGCAATCGTACAATAAAGTGAAACTTGAGAAATTTGCTTACAATTTTGCACTCCAGCTAAATACCAAAGAACAAGGACCAATGTAACACTCCTAATAGCTTCCCATGAAGCTTCTAACCCAAGGCCATCCAATATCAACCCTGCTCCAACTTTTCTTCTTTCTCTTTCACTGAATTTTTGGTTTTCAATGTATTTTTTTGATTTTTTTATATATATTTTTTTTTTGATGCTACACTGTATTTAAAGTTTCTAAAAGCTTTTATAAGCTTTCAAGGAGCTTACGTGAGCTTAAGTGTCCAGAACAACAACTACAAACAACATTGTACTAACATGAGATTTTTGAAATTTTGAAATTACTCAAACTGCATTCAACAAGTAAACTAAAATTGATTGATTAAGAAGGTTTACAATACACTTGGAAATGCTTAAATTACAGCTTAAAAGCTTAGAAACATACTAGAAATTAAAAACTTAACTAATCGACACTATTTTTCATTAATTAAACTACACATAGTCTTGTACCCTTCTTCTTCCTCTTATAGCCTTCAATTAGGGTTTGTGGGGACCTTCTGAGCAAATCCCAACATATCATGGGATATTTTCAGTATTATGATGCATATTTGAGTGTTTTTGGATATTTTGGCAGTTCAGATTGGTATAAAATGATGAGTATTTAGACACTTATCAATCCCCCACACTAAAACATTGGTAGTCCCTAGCAATCTTTTGAGAAAAACTTAATGGATTTGAAAATCTTTACCAAAAGCCATCACTTCTGGAGTAGCCAGATGTATCGATTCAATTAAGAACTATGGTCCACTTGATAACCATGTGATTTTGAGCAAACCACCAGCTGTCAACGGATTTGATTTGTCTTTACCAAAAGCTGTTTGTTTCTGGACTAGCCAACTCTTGATGGAATAGTCAACATCTTGGTGAGCTGATTACCAATTATGGTTTTTCCACGGCCTTTACCACAAGCCATAATCTTGCGGGCTAGCCAACTCATTTTCTTTTTAGGATATGACGAGTTGATTTACCATACAATTTTGGGCAAATTGCAAGCCATCAACTGGTTTGAGATATCTTTACCAAGAGCCGTTTGCTCCTGGATTAGCCAATCCTTTTATCATTTAGACATGGCGGACTGATTACCACAAAAATTTTGTAATAAAGTGAAAAAATTTTGAAAATTTTGGGCCAAAAATGGGGTACTAGAGGATATAATATGATAAAATTCGCTAGAATTTCCCCCCCCCCCCTCCCCACCCCACACTTAGAATTGAATATTGTCCTCAATATTCAAAGTCCCGGCTATCATGCCGATTCTTTGAACATAAAAAGATAATATTATAAGCTAACTATGGAAATATCATTTTTTTATTTTTCACTTTATTCATATTTACATACAATCACACATATTTTCAGTTTTTTTTTTATTTTTTTTTTATTTTTTTTTTTTGAGATATATACATTTCAAATAGCAGCAGGGGACGGCCAGTCCCCCACACTAGGGTGTTAGAAAGTAGAAAGAAGTCATAGACATGGGTGAAAACCCATGTTGTTTGCTACTGTTTTTGTTCATCGAGTCGCTAGCTTGACTCGATCCCTAAATTCATTGGTTCGTGGGGAAAGTTTGGAGATCTGGGACAACCATTTGTGGTACATCCCCTCCAAAGTAGTGCTTTAACCGATGGCCATTCACTTTAAAGTTGGAACCGTCAGGTTGAGATAATTCAACAGTTCCGTATGGAAATACTTTTGTGACAGTGAATGGTCCAGACCAACGGGTTTTAAGCTTTCCTGAGAATATCTTTAATCGTGAATTGAAGAGAAGGACTCTGTCACCGATGTTGAAAACACGGTTTTTAATTTTAGAGTCGTGTATCTTCTTGGTTTTTTCTTTGTAAATTAAAGAATTCTCATAAGCTTAATCACGAAGTTCATTTAATTCATTTAGTTGAACCTTGCGGTGATCACCCGCTGTGTGAAGGTCAAAATTTGCATGTTTTAAGGCCCAGTAGGCCTTATGTTCTAATTCGATCGGGGGATGACATGCCTTCCCGTACACTAGCTTATATGGAGTACACCCGATGGGTGTTTTGTAAGCAATGCGGAAAGCCCATAATGCATCATCCAGCTTATCCGACCAAGAGGCATGGTTTTCTCCAACCGTCCTCTCCAGAATTCTCTTAATACCCTGATTCGAGACCTCCACCTGCCCACTTGTTTGTGGGTGGTATGCAGTTGAAAGACGGTGAGTTACA
Organism: Artemisia argyi; assembly: GCA_030686995.1. Classification (NCBI taxonomy): domain Eukaryota; kingdom Viridiplantae; phylum Streptophyta; class Magnoliopsida; order Asterales; family Asteraceae; genus Artemisia; species Artemisia argyi. The sequence goes on from CM060678.1 coordinate 30,425,964, forward strand.
CAATATTTCAACATCACTTTTGCAAATTGTTCATTGCAGAAGTGTGTGCCACGATCACTGATAATGGTACGAGGAGTTCTGAATCTGGCAAAGAGAGACTTCAAAAATTTAATGACTACTCGGGCACCATTGGTGGGTAAGGCTTTTGCCTCAACCCATTTTGACAGATAGTCGACAGCCACGAGTATATACTTATTCCCTCGTGAAGATGGAATGGCCCCATAAAATTAATGCCCCACATATCAAATATTTCACAGACTTGGATGGCGTTTTGTGGCATCTCATTCTTTTTGGAAATATTCCCGTGACGCTGGCAAGCTTCACAGGTTTTGATAAGTTCATGGGCGTCTTTGTAGATTGTGGGCCAAAAGAATCCCGAATCAAACACCTTTTTGGCGGTGTAGTTTGGGTTATGATGTCCCCACGTGGGTCCATCATGACAGGCTTTAAGAAATTCCATGGCTTCTTGGCCATGGACACACCGTCGGATGACTTGATCCGCACATATTTTGAACAAGTAGGGGTCGTCCCAGAAGTAATGTTTTACATCTTTAAAGAATTTTCTTTTCTGTTAGGACGACATCCCTTTCACAACGAAATTTCCCGCATGGTAATTTGCAAAGTCGGCAAACCATGGGGTAGTGGCATCATCCCGGGTAGAGATTAGATTGAGAGTCTCCAGAGGAAAAGTTTCATTAATTTCTTTTCTCTCGAGAATATCCTGATGAGGATTCTCTAACCGGGACAAGTGATCAGCAGCAAGGTTCTCTGCTCCTTTTTTGTCTCGTATGAGTATATCGAATTCCTGTAGGAGCAGGACCCAACGGAGTAGTCTTGGCTTCGCGTCCTGTTTAGTGAACAGGTATTTCAAAGCCGAATGGTCCATATACACTATGCATTTGGTAAGGATTAAGTAAGACCTAAATTTCTCAAAGGCATATACCAGAGCTAATAATTCTTTTTCTGTGGTGGTATAGTGCGTTTGAGCTTCACTCATGGTCTTACTTGCATAGTGTATTGGCTGAAAATGTTTTGTTTTGCGTTGCCCCAGGACTGCACCAATAGCGAAGCCGCTAGCATCGCACATAAGTTTGAAGGGTAAGTCGCAGTCGAGGGCAACAAGGATCGGTGCCTCGGTGAGCCTTTTCTTTAGAGTAGAAAAAGCTTCGATGCACTCAGGGGAAAAGATGAAAGGAGCTTCCTTTTCAAGAAGATGTGTCAATGGTCTGGCTATTTTGGAGAAATCCTGAATGAATCTCCGATAAAACCCGGCATGGCCAAGGAAACTCCTTATTCCTTTAACAGTGGTGGAATGAGGCAGTTTAGCAATAACATCAATTTTGGCCTTATCGACCTCAATCCCACTTTTTGAAATTTTATGGCCGAGGACAATGCCCTCCTTAACCATAAAATGGCTCTTCTCCCAGTTTAGACAAAGATTAGTGTCTTCACAACATTGAAGCATCTTTTCTAAATGGGAGAGGCATGAGTCGAAAGAATTCTCGATGACTGAGAAGTCATCCATGAATACCTCCATGGTTTTCCCGATCATGTCGTGGAAAATAGCCATCATGTACCTCTGGAAAGTGCCCGGAGCGTTGCATAACCCAAAAGGCATGCGACGATAGGCAAACGTCCCGTAAGGGCATGTGAAGGTAGTCTTCTCTTGATCCTTAGGATCATCGGGAATCTGGGAGTAACCCGAGAAGCCGTCGAGGAAGCAATAATACTCATTCCCCGCTAGTCTTTCGAGCATTTGATCCATAAAGGGCAGAGGAAAATGGTCCTTGCGGGTGGCTTCGTTAAGCTTTCTGTAATCGATACATACTCGCCACCCTGTAACCAACCGAGTTGGTATCAACTCGTTATCCTCATTAGTGACAACCGTGATGCCACCCTTTTTTGGAACACAATGTATTGGGCTAACCCAAGGACTGTCTGATATAGGGTAAATCAATCCTGCATCGAGAAGTTTGATAACTTCTTCTTTGATAACTTCGTGGATTTTTGGATTTACCCTTCTTTGATGCTGCACAGCAGGTTTAAAGTCCTCATCCATTAGGATTTTGTGTGTACAAAAATCCGGGTTAATACCCTTTATGTCTGAGAGCTTCCAAGCAATTGCTTGCTTGTGGGACTTTAAAACCTTAAGCAGCGCAGTTTTCTCCTCATCCTTTAAGTCTTTTGCAATAATGACCGGTAACTTATCGTTACCTTCCAAGAATGCATATTCTAGATGAGGAGACAGGTCCTTAAGTTCGACCTCGAGGAAATCATCATTTTTCTCAACATATTTGACTTCCGCGTTATGAACTTGTGGAGGTAAAACAGGAATGGGAGAGGGATCTTTGTTCAATAATTTCTCAATGAGAAATATATCCCTCTCCGGGTCAATCTCTTGGTTATCAATTCCTTCGAGAACTGAATCACTTTTGAGAAAGGCCTCTAATTCCTCAAGGACGAAATCACTCCCCTCAAACGGAGTGAGGGAAGGAGAAGAATTAGCGATTATAGGGTGAGAGGAGGGAGTGGAATTTCTACTCGTAGAACTATCAGCGAATCCAAGGATTTCCTGAGCATACTCCTCGGATGCAATGTCAATGACATCAATTCGGTTGACCGATTCAGCATCATAATTCGAGGAGTATCTCGAGGTTTGATCAAGGTTGAACGTTATCGCTTCATTGCCAACTCGTAATGTGATTTCCTCATCGAAAACATCGATTAATGCACGACCCGTCCTTAAGAATCCCCTCCCAAGAATGAGAGGAACTCTCGGATCTGCATCGAAATCAACAACGACAAAGTCTTCCGGAAAATGGAACTTTCCCACTCTTACAAATACATCTTCGGCAATACCGAGGGGACGTGAAATTGAACGGTCTGCAAGCTCGAGAGTCATGCATGTGGGAGTAAGTGCTTGAAGAGAAAGCTTTTTCCAAACTGAGTGGGGCATTAAGTTGATGCTTGCGCCAAGATCGGCCAAGGCAAAGCACTTAACCATCCCCGGGAAAATACATGGTATTAGAAATTTCCCGGGGTCTCCTAGCTTCTCGGGAAGCTGTTTCAACAGAACTGCAGAGCAGTTTTCATTGAGTGGAGTTCGTGCCATTTCAAAGAGTTTCTCTTTATTTCCCAGTAAGTTTTTGATTGTCGATGCAAATTTGGGCATTAATATGAGAGCATCCGCGAAACTAATATCAAAGTGTAGTTCTTGGAAATTTTGGAAAATTTTTTCCATCTGATGATTAGCTTTTTCACGGAGCTTCTGATCTTGCAATCGTGAGGGATATGGAATCGTTGGTTTTGGGTTGGCTTTTGGTATTTCAACAGGACCTTTGGGAGTTTCAAACATATCTCTTTTAGGGGGAGTCGGGACCGGGACAACTGGAGGAGGGATGTCAGTGGTACCTCCGTTATTAGTAGGAAGTACCGTATCCGTAGTATCCTCAGTATCACATTCCTCTACCGGGACAGGAGAAGTGGTAGAAGGAGCTGTGGGTCCTTTATAAGAAACTCCACTTCTTGTGGTGATCGCCTTTGCATCGCCCCTCGGATTAGCGATCGTGTTGCTAGGTAAAATACCTGAGCCCGAGGGTCGATCATTTAAAGACTTCTTCAATTCAGAGATTTGACTAACCAGCACTTTGTTTAATTCATCTTGGGATTTCATAAACTGTTTTAATAACTCATCAGATGATGGTCCAGTTGGAACAATGGCTTGATTTTTATTTGGAAAATTTTGAGCCCGATTGTTCTAGAAATTCCCATGTTGCTAGTTGTTATTACCCTGGAAGTGGTTTTGTTGAAAATTACCCTGATGGTAATTATTCTGACCTTGATTTCGGTTATAATTCCCATGGTTTTGATTGTTTTGAACCTGGTGTTGACCAGAGTTGAAATTCCCTTGGTTGTTAAAACCTTGGTTCATTCGGTTCTGGTTCTGATTCTGGTTAAAGTTATGGTTTCTGTTTTGACCATTTTGGTTCTGGGGTTGATTAAACCCGGGTGGTCCAATGTAGTTATTGGAACGATAGCTCAACAGATTTCGGTCCCCTTGCGGTTGGTAGGAATTACCTCCCGTATTGTAGGAACCTTGGGCTGCGAATACGTTCTCTTGAGTGAAGCCACCAGAGGCTGGGCACTCATGATATGGGTGTGGACCACCACATGTTTCACAAATGATAGTTTTGATCTGCTGATTGTGACTTGTCTGGTGAATTCGGAGAACCGCAGCAGACAAATCATCAAACTTTTTGGTAAGAGCATCTATTTCATTACTTGCCGGAGTGACTGACTTACATGAGTCATTCCTCTCTGCAAAGGAGTCCCAAAAATTATGATGGGCAGTCATGTTTTCGATTAAGCCATAGCACTCTTCAGGGGTCCTTTTCATAAAGGTGCCCCAGCAGCAGCATTGATGGTGTCACGATGACGAAGTGTCAAACCATTATAGAAGGTATCAATAATGGTGACAAGAAGCATGTTATGATTAGGACACCGATCAATAGCAAGTTTGTAGCGTTCCCATGCCTCAAATAAGGACTCTTCGGGAAGCTGTCTGAAGTTACTAATATCGTTTCTCAGCTTTGTAACCATGGATGGTGGAAAATATTTAGCCAAGAACTTAGTAACCATCTCATCAAAGGTATGGATCGAATTCTTAGGAAGTCGATCAAACCAAGCAGTCGCATGATGAGTGAGAGAATAGGGGAACAGGTATAAACGCAGGCCGTCTTCGGTGACGCCATTTTGTTTCATGCTCTGGGTGATGGTTAAAAATTTATTGAGATGCTTGTTAGCATCGTCACCCGGCAAACCATGGAACTGACATGAATTCTAGACCTGTTTGATCATGTTGTGTTTTAGTCCAAAATCGGTGGCTCCAATTGTGAGTGGTGCAATGGGTCCACTCCTCCCGTGCATGGTAGGTTGACATAGTTCCTCCATAGTTCGGGTGTCAGGAACTACATCCTCCTTGGGAGGGATAGGGGGCTCGTCATTCATTTTAAGTGAGTGTTCTTCTTCAACAGTACGTAACTTGGGTACGTTTTTCTGTTTTTTATTCTTTGTTTGTGAACGAGTGCGCATGCACTAAAATCAATTTTCAAAACAAGATCGAGGCAAAACCACAGTGAACTTAAATCCAATAATCGCAAGTGAATGGCTTCTTTGAAAAAGGTACACCACCCACAGGGATACAATGGCAAGTTTTTATCTTAAGTTTGGGGACCTATTATGTTCACACCCCCAGTTGGTAGGTGTTCTGCCTTGGTTTGCGGTGGTAAACTTTTATGTAATTATATTCACAGTAAAATGTTTTTGGCTTTTCGTGTATGGGTGAAAAAACTTGGACAATATTTTTGGAACTGATTCGTTAACCGAAATCATTCCTTTATGATTACTCGCAGGCTGGCGGGAGGGAGGGAATAAATGGATCTCTCTTCAGTTCGCAATTTAATGTCAGAACTTACCTTATATCAACTGTTTCAGGTTGTAATCTTAAAGTAAACGAAGTAATTTAACTTCACAGTTTGTTTTGTTGTTTATGATTTTTTTTGGTGTTTTTAACACTTCAGGAGAAGTGTTAATGAACTTTTTCAGATATGATTTTGATTTTCACAAAGATTTACAAAGTGGTGATATTTGTACAGGAGGGGTTTTGAAAACCACTAAACCTAAAACGTTTTGAAATACGCAACAACCTCCCCGGCAGCGGCGCCAAATTTTGACTCCTCCCAAACCAACCAGTCAACCGGGTGCAGTTGATAGGCCTACCTGGGAGAGGAAAGTCAAGTGTTTTTAATCCGTGGAAGTACAGGGAAATCCCCGGGTCGTTAAGTCCCAAAGAGATTGAAATTGTATTTTTAAACGTTTGTGGAATAAGTGGCACTGAGGACAGTAACCAAGATGATTGGGAATTGATTATGCTACTGATATTTGGTATTTTGGACAATGATATGAACAATAACAGATATAATCACAAAAAGCACAAATTGGGAAATCAGATAACAAACAGAGAAAAGTGGGTTTTAACAAATTACAAACTACAGGGGGTGCAGGTGAAACTTTTTAAAACTTAAAATTAAAAGAAAATTGAAAATGAAAATAAAATTATAAAAATGATTATTTTAATATTTAAATATTACTTAATTAATTAAAACTATTTAAAATCTAATTTAAACCTAATTTAAATTAACTAAAAATGGTAAGGATTACAAATTAACCTAAAAATTTGCAAAAATAATTTCTAAACCTTAAAATGAACTTGAAGAAAGTATAAAAAATAAAAATAAATGTTTTTGTCTTTTTATGAGTTTTCTATTAATTAAAAACTAATTATCTTAATTAAACTATTTACACTCTTTTAAATTACTAAAAATACCTAAATGACTTAGAAAATTATGAAAAAATTTATAAAACTAATTAACCATCACAGGAATTCTAAAAAATTATAAAAAGTTACTAAAAATTAAATTTAGGCTATTTTACTAATTAATTACTTATTTATTAATTTAAATCTATTTTAAATAAATTAAATAGGAAAATTAGAAAATGAATAGTGGAATTTATTAATCTATTTTCAAAATGTCTTAACTAATTTATAAAGCCTAGGAAAAATATAAAATTCTACTATTGTTAATTAAAATTAAAGAAAACTATTTAATTACTAATATTACCTATTTAATTATTTAAATTATTTTTAAATCTAGTAAATAGTAAACTGATAAAGAAAAATCTAAGAAAATTATTATAAATACTTAAAGGTAAAAGGAAATTAAGAAAATTATAAAAATGATAAAGTGCTTATTAATAAGCTGAAATGAAAAATTAAAAAGATAAAATCTATTAAATAGAAGCTATCACTAATTTTATGTTTGGTTTTTCTTGGTTTTTCTTTTTGACAGATAAAAGTAAGATGAAAATAAGAAACTTTTGTGAAATGACTTTTGTTTTAGCTTAAAAATAAGCTGTATGCACTCCCTTTATCAAAATAGTTGACTTTCTTTGACCAATTAGGAAATTAAGCTCAAATGATCATATGTTGGGTCCACAATGATGGAACTTGGTTCAATTAAGTAAAAGTGACTAATATAAGCTAGGAATAACAAAGTTTAAGCACTGATAAGCTAATTAGAATGGGAATAAGCACTTTGAGATATTAAGCCAAACACAGAAATAGGACAAGCACTAGAGGTGATTCCAGGTGGGGTCCACTGAGCCTAAGGTCAAACTAATGGCCAAAACTTCAAGGTTCCCAGGAGGGGGGTTGGGAGAACCCAAGATTGGAGTGTGGGACCCACTGGTGTGGCCACAATCAGCCACCAAAGTGGTGGTCGTGGAGGCCTGGTCTGATGCACAGGGTAGAGTGTTCCCCTACAAGTGACTTTGATCTAGTGTGGGGCCCAGCAGAAAAATCACAAAAATAAAATGGGGGTAGGACTTCACAGATGAGGTGGGGGACTATGAATCCTAAAAATTTCAAACCCTGAAACACAACACAAAAATCCTAAAATTCTTGCAAGTTTTGACTTTTCTGAAAACCAAAATATTTGACTTTTGTGAAAAAACTTGGTAAATTGACTATTTTGGATTTTGATCTAGTCCTACAAGCTGAGAAATATGTTATAAGCTAAAGTGAGACCAAATAGGTATACACCTACAACTTATACTATGATTTTTGGATTTGTGGATCTAAAATCCCCACACAATTAACTGTGAGGAGGGGTTTTCTTGATTTTTGACTTTTTTGTGTTATGAGTACCAATTTTATGACTCCTCAAGCCTATTTGAACCTAATGCAAGCTGAGGGAACAATAATCAAGACAAGAATGCAACTAAACACCACAGCAATCCACTGAACCAAACACCCCTTTACACAGATTGTTTTATGATTTAAGGAGCAAATGGCTTTGAGAGCTTATGAAACATATTCACAATGTCTTATAATGATATATTATACTTAAATAAGCACTTAGAAACAGAGAGCAACAACAAATACCTAGGATTACTAGTAGGACTAAGTTAACTGTGAAACTTTAAAATTTGAGCAACCAACAAATCTAATAAACAAGCATATAATTCTAAACAAGATTATGATCAAGATACACTAAATAAGCAATTAAATCACAAAGAAGAACAGAAATGAGCAATAGTACAATAAAGTGAAACTTGAGAAATTTGCTTACAATTTTGCACTCCAGCTAAATACCAAAGAACAAGGACCAATGTAACACTCCTAATAGCTTCCCATGAAGCTTCTAACCCAAGGCCATCCAATATCAACCCTGCTCCAGCTTTTCTTCTTTCTCTTTCACTGAATTTTTGGTTTTCAATGTATTTTTTTGATTTTTTTGATGCTACACTGTATTTTAAGTTTCTAAAAGCTTTTATAAGCTTTCAAGGAGCTTATGTGAGCTTAAGTGTCCAGAACAACAACTACAAACAACATTGTACTAACATGAGATTTTTGAAATTTTGAAATTACTCAAACTGCATTCAACAAGTAAACTGAAATTGATTGATTAAGAAGGTTTACAATACACTTGGAAATGCTTAAATTACAGCTTAAAAGCTTAGAAACATACTAGAAATTAAAAACTTAACTAATCGACACTATTTTTCATTAATTAAACTACACATAGTCTTGTACCCTTCTTCTTCCTCTTATAGCCTTCAATTAGGGTTTGTGGGGTCCTTCTGAGCAAATCCCAACATATCCTGGGATATTTTCAGTATTATGATGCATATTTGAGTGTTTTTGGATGTTTTGGCAGTTCAGATTGGTATAAAATGATGAGTATTTAGACACTCATCAATACTCATAAACTTAACACGTATGGTTCTTGTGATTTATGGATCGAAATAGTATAGAAGTTTAGAGAGAGGTTAGAGAGAAGTTGGGAGCCTTTTCTAGAGAGAGAAACAAAGAGATATTAGATTAGAGTGTGAAAGGTCCAACCCTCTCCCTTGGGTGGGAGAGGGTATTTATACTACAATACTTGGTGCTCCATGAAACGAGCTATAGAGTGAGCTGACAAAGGGTAAAGACCCGACCCACTCTACGAATACTATTTACATATCTAACTACTAATAAACTACGTACTAACTATAATAAGGATAATTCTACGAGCTACGTAATGCTTAGCAATACTTGGAGTGACCGAGTCTTTAACTGAATAATCGTGTTCCTAACAATCTCCCCCTAAGGGAGGTCACCCCAGAAGATAAGTACAGAATTCTTGCATCCTTGAAATCTTGTAGCTCGTAGACTTTGATTCTTCAAACATGTCTTTGTACATTCAGCAGCAGACTCTAGATGACTTGTTCAGTGAGTTGGATGATCTTTGGCATTACTTCGAGTTCATCATCCAAATGAGTATCTGCAAGTCATCTTTGAGTAGTAATGTCTCTATGTGATTAGAACATCTTTGAGTTGACATGCTCACACTTTTCTGGATCATGATCTTCTGCATCAGAGTTGTAAAAGCATAGATGAGGCCCAATCAATGATCATGATTTCTTAGATAGTGATGTTGAAGTGCGAGCATGTGGTGATGGATCAGCATCTTTTCTGCAATCGACAGCAATCGTCAGAATTTCCTACAAGCAGACAGTTAGCAATAAATCGTCCAGTACTTATATGTTTGGAATTAGAGATTGTCAACAGCATAGTGTGAAGACTCCTTCTAACCCTTACCAAGACCGTTCCCAATCGGTAAACCCTGAAAGGATTCACACGATCTACCTAAGTAGATCTACGATTGGGTGAGTCGCTGGAGATCACTCCACGACTGTTGACCGTTTGTAATCATCGTGACCACTAAGCGTAATCCACAAGGAATTACCTAAGTGACCTGCTTTCAGGGCTGCTTGATGTTGACCCTGGCAGGAATTTCCATTCAATCACTGGAAGTTACAATAGTAACTTCCCTCATAAATGTTCTGGCAGATTGCTAAGATCTGCATAGGACTCATAAGTTTACCACTGGTGTCCTTAATGTTGAACAACCAGGGTAGAAGTAGCACGTGTTCCTATGAGATCTTTGTATGCACCTCGAGGCTCTAGACTCAATAAGTGCATTTGGTTTTCCTATGCGGAGATTAGGGAGAGGTCTCCTGCTTCAATATCAACCATCTCTAAGAGGTAAGTTAATAGATTACACCGGTTCCCCGTGAGAATGAAACAAGTTCTTTTAAGAGAACTTGAGTGGCTAGAAGGTTTAGTGCAGTGCGTCACTGGGTCCATGATGTCTTGTCTTCAATACCAATGTCGCCTTAGCAACAATCAGTAGATTATGAATTGAACCCGGTTTTTGCCCTAAGGTTAAATAATTGGAGGGCTATTTCTTCTTACCCTTTCTTATTTCATTTCTTTTTAATTCTTCAACCCCTTCTTTCTCCATTCTCACATTTCTCCTTTTTTCATAATCATACCTATGGACTTTCTAATACTATCTATTTGGTATTGTCCATGGGTAGATCCCTCCGGCTCTAGCGGATCATAGGACGGTTTTCCTAACCTTAGCCACCTTATAACTTCATGACTATCCTATGTTGCCATACACCAAATCATTTAAAATTCTCTTAACGTGTTTATGATTAAGAAACACATTTTGTTAACACATTGAGAGTTTTGTCATTTTCAAATGCTCCCCCTTAACATGTGCTCATATGTTTTGATTTGAAAATTTGCACATGTCGGGAAGAGTTGCACTTTTTGAATTGATCTTCCTTAAGTGAATATGAACGGGCATTCGAGACACGCTTACATCACTAGTTAGACTAGCTTGAAGTTATTACCCGACCCGATCAGATTCACCAAAGGTTTCTCGAAACGGTACACTCTACTCAGACAAGTCCTTTTCGAGACACGCTTACATCACTGGTTAGACCAGCTTGAAGTTATTACCCGTCCAGGACTAGTCCTTTCGATTCATGACAATTATTGTTTCGTCAATTCATTGGTGAAGTCTGAGTCTCACTCACATGAGATGCTAAAGATCCTTTTTCACAAACCATTTGCTCCCCCTCAATATGTGCATCGATATACAAAAGAGTTTAGCACATATTGGGGAGCGTTTGTTTAAGTCCAAAACAATCACATTTTATATCAGATTTCATATTTAAATCACATTTTCTCCCCCGATCAAAAATTTCAAACCATTTGAGATTTGTGATCCCAAGTGATTTAGATAAGTTAGAAAAGTTTGGGAGAAGATGTGGTCTGATTAAAGATATTCTAATATTGAGACAATTCATTACTCCCCCTCAATCAATGAGGGAGAATGTTAGTGTCAGTTATGATGAGTTTATAAATGATTTAAAGTTTAACGAGAAACTCATGAAAATAAAAAATCATGTACTGACACATAGCATTTGATACCACACTACTTATGACGCACAAGATAACTGGTGGTGGTGGTGAAAGAGTTGTTGTCGTTGTTGCTACCGATGTTGTTGTTGTGGTGAAATCAAAGCCAGTCATTGAAGTTTGAACATCTGATCAAATGGTTAGAGCAGGAGCAGGCACATTCACATCAGCCATGGAATCTGCATAAGAGTATCAACAAAGATATGCATACATACAGATTCACTCTTAATTAACTACTACCACGTAGCAGCTAGCATACTCATAATACCATATTCATATCATGATCAACGAACATTCAAGCAACTCATCAAAGAGCTATCTAGCATGAAGAGAAACTGGCAATCATGAACATTCATTGCAAGTTTCTATCAGACATAAACAACAATCACTAACATGGCAATTCACACATATTTTCAACATTCAAAACAGGAGCTTAGGAATAAGATTCTAACCCGGTAACTACATACCTAAGCAAATCTTGAGAATACGAACACATAATCAGTAACAATCAAACAATTATCAGCAAACAGTAAACGAAACACAATCAATCAGATTATATGAATGCCATAGGAGAGAACAAGAGCATCAAACACAATGGTTTTCTAACATCATTAAGATTTTGGATTTAAACATATTTAGGGGATTAAGCGAGGATACCAACGTGAGACAAATGGACCTTTTAGTTACATAAAGCTAGGAAACTATACGCAAATATTACATAATGTCCTAATCTTTCTAACAAGTAACACATTTGGCCATTTAAGATAAAGCTTAGTAAGTTCCTCTTCAACTAATACCCCATTAACTACAAAACCTTTTCTAACAATTATGAGACAACCAAGAAATCCGTTTGATGATATAAAATTGGAAATCACTCTCCCCCTCAATTGATGACCCATTGTCATTAATTGAGTGACAAATTTTATGAAGTATCTAAGACTGATTGATTTATAAGCAACACGTTACCACCATGTATCACTCAAATAATTTTCCGAAGAATCATAAAAGAAAATTATTTATTTTGATAAAAAGAAGACTTCTCTTCTTAAACAAGAAATAATGCACTGAAACGTACATTAGATCGGAAAGGCACGAATATAAAGTAATTCATGCCTTTGTTAGGAACAGTCGTCTTTTTGGCGACGATCTTTCCCCAATATTAAGACCGGGTTGCTATCTGAAGTAATAGCAAACCATAATTTTTTGAAGATCGGGTTGTAGCCTGAAATGACTACAAGCCATAATTTTGAAGAATATTTTGAGAAACGAAATGTTTTAGAAAAAACTTTATTTGAAACTGAAAAACTCTTGCTCAAGCATATGTATGTTTCCGTGTCATTATTGAATGACATTTCTAGAAACGTACATAATATTGATTACACAAGAGACATGTCGTGAGAAGAATATTTTTGGATTTTTAGGATATTTCTGATTTTTTATGGGTTTTATAGGTTTTATATTTTTCTATTTTCTTTATGGTATAAGATATATACAAGGATATGTGAAGCAAAACCATTTCTCCTCATTTTCTTCCTGAAGACGTTTGAGAGATACTGGCGAAGGACTCTTCATTCCAAATCATGAGAAAATGAATTGAAACTGTTCTCTCTGAAGTGCTTTTATGAAGAAATCTGTCAGCTGAAATTCTATCTACACAAAGTAAAAGTACCACTGCCCTTTCTCAACTTAATCCACCACACCTTTGAAGAATCCATTTAGAGCAATAATCATTGCACAGTCTGGAGATAGTACCAATTCCCATACTTCAAGTCGATCGAACATGCTAACTTCTTCATGCATCACATTAACCCAACAGTCTTTAGAGATAGCAGTCTTGACATATTTGGGTTCGACTTTGGAAAGTATAGAATTATAAAAGCGCCACAAGGCAAAGGTGGTAAGTTGTCTTTGTGTGAACACCGGTCGAGAAAGATTCCCGATAATGTTATCAATCGGATGATCATCGGTCCGTTTTCTGAGATTTTGATGTGGTTGAGGGTAGGAACCTGAAGAAGTCATGTTTGCATCCCTTGAAGAAGGTGTCACAGAAGAAGATTCAGGAGAAAATAGGTTCTTGAATAGAGCATACTCAAGAGGAGCAAATGAATTTACTTCAAAAGAATTGTTGACTACAGTGCCTTGATGTTTAGAAGGAGATTGAAGATTTAATGATGATGGTGAATAACTAGCAGATGGAGCATCTTGATCAATTCAAGTAGACACTGATGGACCATTTGAGTTGTACAGAACCGGAGCAGCGGCAGCTGGTGGTGTCGGTGTATCATCAGTAGGTGTCTCAAATTATTCATCAAACATCGGTTCAAATAAGATCTTCAAATGCTCACTTCTAGGAGGTACATAAAGTACTGCAGGCGTGGAATACTGTACAAGGCCTGAACTGATTGGTTCAAGGGACAAAAGTTAAGACGCGGGTCCTGCACTAATGTATACAGGAGCCGTATGCTCAGTCAGCTCAACGAATGTGACGTGAATGGTTTCCAGGATTTATCGGGTTCGTTTGTTGTAGATTCAGTATCCCTTACTATCTGGAGCGTAACCAACGAAGAATCCAAAACCAGATCTTGACTGTCCTTTTGTAGGGTAGCACAAAGCACTAAACACAAATAGAAAGGAGAGATCCGGTTTCTTGCCATGTATTAGCTCATATGGAGTTATGTTGTGAAGAGTATGTATCAAGTATCGGTTTTGGGTGTAACAAGCTGTAGCAATTGCTTCCGCCCATAGGAATATCGGTGCCTTGGAGAAATTGAACGAGTTGTTTGTTGATAAACTCAGTTCCATTGTTTGTCCGGATGATTCTGATGGTTTAGTTGAGTCTTACTAGCAGTTGTTTGATGAGTTTCATGATAACTTCTGGAGTCTCGTCCTTGGTTCTCAAAAACTTTACCCATGTAAACCGAGAGTGTTCGTCGACAACGAGTACATGTTACTTCCCATTTATACTCTTCACACTCATTGGTCTGCCTAGGTCCATGTGAAGGGTGTAAGAATTTCCATGTTGGTGTTGACAATTTTAGGTTTGTGAGTATGCTTCTTTCGTTTACTTAGTTGACAAGCCGAATGAAGATGTTCTTTTTCGAACTTGACTCTGGGTAGACCTCATACAAGATCATTGTGAGCAAGATCATAGATGGTACCAAAGTTCAAGTGATTAAAACTTTGTTGCCATAGCCACGATTTGTTCTTTGAGGTCTTTGAGAGAAGGCAAATAGGAGAGGACCGCATCACGTCTTCGATAGAAAAGGTGTATAGATTTGTGCCATGACTGTCTTTAAGAAGATCAATACCATCCAATTCTCAGACGAAGCATGTGTAATTTCTGAAGGCAATCTTCAAGATCGGAATCAAGATATTGACCAACAGAGAACAGATTATGCCCAAGTCCTTCCACGTAGTATACCCAAGAAATTAGCTTTCACCAGAAACATAATCTCCATAACCCATAATTACCCCAAAATGGTAGTTCTCGAATCTAACTATCCCGATAGCATTATTCACGAAATTCTCGAGCCCTGAGCGATCCCCAATCATATGTTTTGAGCAGCCTGAGTCCAAATACCTAAGGACGAAATATACGACCTGCATTTGAAAATAGACGAGAGCAGAGTATTTGGAGTGTCGGATCCCCAATTTGAGTTGGGTTCCAGTTGGTTAGTGCAAACAAGTTCTGGAGCCACTAAGACCTTAGGTGCATTCGTTTCAATGGTGGAAATCTCACTAGTAGATGCAATGGGCCTAGTTAAAGGACATCGGGTCTCCAAAGGGAAAGTTCTACCAGTTGGCTTCCATTCCTTAATATGCACTACTTTAGAATTAGTTATCCTAGTTAAAGGGCACTGTTCTCCTAAAGTGAATTTCCTTCCAGTGGGCTTCCATTGATAACCAACATTGGCAAACAGTTTTCCTGTTGCTTTCCAAACTTGCTTAATTCGTTTAGCTCTCCAAACTTTCATAACTTGGGGTTTGTTAAATGACTTCAGAAATTTCTCAACACATTTATCATGATTGCTCGAAATTAAACATTCATTACATGTTTTGCAACGTGAATTAGGTTTTGAGTTATGACTCATTTCGCTCAAGTTGGACTTAATGTTCCTCATGTGGTCGTCTACTTTCTTTTTAGGAACACTTTTAGCAGGTGAAGTCCTATAATTCCTTATATTTCTCCTTGGTTTAGACTCTCTAGCTTTAGTGTTACTATTTACTTCTGTAGACAAACTAATGGGAATTTTAGTCTTTTTCACTTCTGGTTGCTAAACATGTTTTGATGTGTTGGGATCTGAAGTTTCCAAGGGTACCTCAAAGGTAACATGCTTGTTCTTAGTCACAGATGATGATGCAGTAGACCTATTTCGCTTGCTATCAATTTTAGGACATGTACCAATAGCATATTCTAAGAGTTCCTGAGATCTATTAGTGAGAAAGCAGGCACCTACAATAGCATCATCAAGTTGTTTTGCTATCCTATCCTCTTCAATGGTTTCACGAAGCAAGTCAAGGCACTCCTTAAGATGTTTAAGATAGTCTCTATGAACTAACTTATTATTCCTAAGGGGAAGAGGAATATTCACAGCATCAATTGCGTACTTCTTACAAGCAGAAACCTTTTGAACAACATTATCACAAGTGATGATTGGCATTTTCCCTTTCACCTGAGTCTTTAGATTCTCAATCTCTTTAAGTAAAGAAGTTATCTTTTCATTGTTTATATCACGTGTGATCTTAATTGAATCATATAACTCTTTGTAATGTTGTTTAACTTTTGAATTTTCAGCACGAAACCAATCATTTTCATGTTGCAATTTATTAATGGTATCATGAAATTGAAAATTCTGAGAATCTATAGACTGTGGTTTTTGGGTGCTAATCACATCACTCTTGTTTGACTTCAATTGGGCAATTTGGACCCTCAGGTTCCAAATCGTGTTAGTGTGAGCTTGAATCTTTTCATCACGTTTGGCTAATTCAAAATATGCATCAAATTCAGGAGCATCCTAAGATGTCTTGGCATTTGAGATTTTAGTTCTTTCTTCTAAATGTTGACACTTTAATTGCAAATTAAGATTATCAACCTCTAGTTTCGACAAATGCATGACCATGTTATCATGGTCATCGTTTTGAATTTTCTCACGCAATTTTAAATTCTCCCCCTCAAGCTCAACAACACGATTCTGGAAAGCGGTCAATGCAATAGACATCTCATGAAATTGGCAGGCAGATAACGAAGAATCAGTAGCAGTATAAAATACGTCCTGAGCAACACATTTAGTAATCAAATTCTCATTCATGATGAGAATATTTTTCCTCTCAATTTCACTGTATTTAAGATCAATTGCCAATTGTTTTCCCTCATTTTCCACTGTTAGGTCACCATTTTGTAAACACAAGTATGATTTAGAAAGAAATAAGATGAGAAAAGAGATTGGTTGATTATGAAACAATATGAAAGGTGAAAGTGCAAGAGTTTCTTTAAGACAATCAAATAACCAACAAACTAAATGTTTACATAAGTTCTCTATTTATAAGGAAGGAGTTAGGGCAACACTCCCTTCCTTCCTTATCTCTTAATTCGTGGGCTTTTAAGGCCCATAGGGCTTTAACACATAAGCCTTGTAACATAAACTAAATGAAATAAATACTAAAGCAACCTATTACAAAATGTAATGACCGAGACTTGACTAAATACAAAAGTATGATCCCAACAATCTCCCCCTAAGGGTCGGTCATCACGGTTGCTTGACGTCTTCATCTTTGTCGTTGACTTGTGACAAGTAAAACTCTAGACGTCTTCAAAAATGGTTGAATGATAATGAATATACTTTGCTCTTTGTCTTTGTTCTTTGGTGATGATGTAGTGATTGTGTTATGAAGTAATCTGTCGTTCGTCACTCCTGTGTCTGTGGTGGTTGTCCGCCATTCCAACATACTCATACATCTTTGGACTTAGACTTTTACGTGCAAGAAGTTCCTTTTGATACATTGAGATCTTTGTCTTTATACTTTGTAGATTCTTCTTATTGTCGTAGAATCTTTCTTGGAACTTTGTGTTGCTAAGATCTTTGGAGGAGCTATCTTTTGCTTCAAGATGTATGTATGAGCATGTTGGAATCTACCATCATGGAAGTGAGGTACCTGCGAGTAAACATTTAGCAATAAAACAACCGGTACTTACAGATAAGGAATTAGAGTTCATCAACAGCATATTGTGAAGACTCTCTCTAATCCTTATCCAGGCCGTTCCCATATCAGATACTCCCGAAGGAGCTTACGAGACCTACTGAGTAGCTCAATGACTGGGTGAGTCGCTGGGGATCACTCCACGACTGTAGACCGTAATGGAACCACCGCAAACACTAAGCGTAACCCTTGTGGGGTTACCGAAGTGACCTGCTGTCAGGGCTGTTTGATGATGACCCTGGCAGGATTTCCGTTCAATCATTGAGAAATACATAAGTAATCCTCTCATAAACGTTCTCGGCAGATTGCTAAGATCTGCAAAGGACTCGATAATTTACAGCTGGTGTCCATTGTTGTAGAACACCAGTTGTAGAAATACTAAGTGTTCCTAAGAGATCTTTGATGTATCTCGAGGCTCTAGACTCTATAAGTGCACACTTAGGTTTCCTATGCGGAGACTAGGGAGGGGTCTCCTTCTTCAATATCAACCGTCTCTAAGAGATAGGTCGATAGATTACACAGGTTCCCCGTGAGAATGAAACAAGCTCTTTTAAGAGAACTTGAGTGGTTAAGAAGGTTTAGTGCATTGCGTCACTGGGTCCATGACGGCTTAATCTTCAATACCGGTGTTGTCTTTTGCAATAGCCAGTAGCATACGTATTGAACCCGGTGTCTGCCCTAAGGTTGATTCATATGGAGGGCTATTTCTTTTCACCCTTTTCTTTACTTTTCTTTTTAATTCTTCAACTCCTTCTTTCCCTTTCATTCTTTTCTCCTTTTTTCATATCATACCTAAGGACTTCTAATTCTAACTATGGGAGATGTCCTTGGGTAGATCCCTCCGGCTCTGGCGGATCATAGGACGGATATTCCTATCTTAATCACCTTATAACTCCGACAGTAGCCAAGAAACCTTTGATTGAAAAATCTCTCAAAGTGTTTGTGATAATCAAATATTTTGGTTAACACTTTGAGAGTTTTGTGTACACTTTTGAAGGGCTCCCCCTGCACATGTGCTCATAAGTGTTTAATAAATTTGCACATGCGGGAGGAGCAAGTACTTTTGAATTGATCCACATTCAGTGAACAAGACCGATTCGAGACACGCTTACATCACTAGTTAAACTAGCTTGAAGTTATTACCCGGCCTGGTCAAGTCCACAGAAAGTTTCTCGAGACGGTACATTTCTACTTAAGACTAATCCTTTTCGAGACACGCTTACGTGGTTAGTTAAAGAGATACATTGTCAGCTTTTAGGTGACAACTAGCTCTAGTAACTAACTTGATGTTATTACCCGTCAAGGATAAGTCCTTTTGATATTACAGACTTTAATTGTCTCGTCAATTCCTAGGTGAATCTGAGTCTAGCTCGTACACGATACAACTTTCAGCTTTTACTTTGTATATTTTAATCACTTTTTTCATTTTCTCCCCCTCAAAAATAGCATATGAGATATTGTTTTTGTTAAACTTTTGATTAAAATATGCTTTTTGAGTCTTATGGGGAGATTCACCAAGAACTTTTGATTTTGAACAAAGTATTTTGTTTTGACAAGTGCTCCCCCTCAACAAGTGATTAGGTCTTATTGAGGTGAAATACTTGTCCTTTTGAGCAGAATTATGAAAAATCATAAAAGTTTGATTAATTCTACTCAAAAGTAAGAAGCCTTCGCTCCTTATATTTAGGATTGAGGCACTGATGCGTACCTCAGGGTCCTTTCTTTACAAGTTCGGGTTGTGCACTGTAATGCGTACACAAACCATTATGAAGTAAATTATTGACAAATCAAATCAAATTCTTACAATTTTACTACCAATCAGGTCTCTGAAATGTCAACACCAGGAACTTTTGTCTGCCTCCAACATAACTTTCCAACCTTCGAAACTGATCCCTGCGCTTCAATCTGTTCTCAATCCTTAAGATGAATCTGCGAGCATCCCTGGCTTCATTGGTGTTCCACCTTTTGGATTTCCCCAGTTCTATGTCATTGATTCTGCCTTTGATCCCATCTCTAATGAACTTCAGGGTTTCATCACAAAATTTATGAATTTCTTCATAACCCATAAAGCAGTTGCGACCGTTAATGCTGCGGTAGGTGAACCCAAATGGACGTCTGATCAAGGAGTATTGAGGTAGATGTTGAAGGTCGGGGATGTCAAACAAGTTAGGTTTGGTGAGATTGAGCTTCTTCTGATAACTTTCTACTCCCAATTGAAGATCTTCAACTCTTTCTCTTATGACAATCTGCCTGATGAAGATTAGAAGAGCTTGGATAAAGGCAAGCTGCATCTCTTTAGGCAAGCCACAGAGTTTTCCTTGAACTTTGAGCAGGTACATGTCTTCGATGTCGTTGAGACGTAGTCGTGGAAAGTCAGACTCGGAAATATCGTACTCCTTTTCATCAAGTCTTTTAAGTGTGATTTTGCTGAGGAAGGGGTACCCAAAGAAAGTGACAGTCGAGATGAATTGAACGGAGACTATCTTCAGATCACTTGCTACATCACCCATCGTCTGATTAAGTCTGCTGCTTCGATAGTACTGTGCCCGGTTGTTTGGCCAATGATGTATGCCGTAAAGAGCATTCCGGTCATATTCAACAATTTTGTCAACGAATAATGCTGAAGCTTCTTCTTCGATGGCATTGTTGAGATATCGAGCTGCAGGGAGAAAGGCGAGTGAGGTAACGTACTTCTTCTCAATCTTGCTGCCAAGTTTCAGAAATTCCAAGTCTGTGTTGTAGAAGAACTTGTATGGGATCTTTGGTTCCTTAGGCTTCCCAATCATCGGTAGTGGTTTGGACCAGTCAGTAATGTAAGGTGCGGTTTTCTTTGTGACCGGATCGACATATGATTCAGGGTTGATCCAGTCAATATTGCTTGACATAGCTCGAGCAATATTTTCCAGATGGTATTCAAGCTCGATTGAGTTAGCAGACCTATCTTTCAGAAGATTGAAAGCATCATTCTTGATTCTTCGCAGCTCTTTCTTATTCATCTTTTTCATCTTAAACCTTTGTTGAATCATTTGAGCATATTCCACTGTTCGACCATCTTGAGGTTCATGATTGTCTTCCAGTGGTGGTTGCGAATTGATCATCTTCTCAAACCAGGAGTATTCGGCACTGTTGTCTTGATCTAGCCAGCTAAGGACTGTTTTAGGTTTCTTTGGTTTGGTGCCTTTAGATGAGGTGTCTGGTATGGGTTGATGATGCTTTCCTTTCTTATCTTTCTTCTTCTTCTTAGGAGACGGTTCTGGAACTTCATCGGGCTGAGGAATGTCGTCACCACCAATGTATTCAAAGTGGTCGTGTGCTTTGGGAGCAGAACCTGATGCCTTCGGTTGTTGTGAGGAAGTTGTTGTTGTTGGAGGGATTACCGGTGTTTTGAACTGAGATGAGGGTCCTTCGGCTTGTTTTTGTTTCTTTGCCTGAGAATTCGGATCCCTGTCTTCATCGTCACTTCGACGTTTCAGTTTATCGGCCTCTGTGCTGCAAGTTTCTTTGTTCATTTTATCTTTTAATGCTTCCAGGACTTTGGCTTCTTCATGAGTCAAGGTGAACTTGTTTGCCAGCTTTTCTAAGAGTTGAACTTCCAAATCATCCAGAGATAGTCCTAGTAGAGGAGCAGTAGACTTGTCGGCACGAAGAGTAAAGGTTGTTGATCGGATTACTTTCTTGACCGCTTGCTCTGCGAACTTGGTGAGTTCATCTCTCATGGGTGCCAGTAGATCTTTCAACTCAGCAACTAAGTGTTGTGCCATGTATTCTTGTGCGTGAGCTGCTAGAGCGGCTTCCAAGTTCTCTTGTACGTCTTTAGCTAAGAAAATATCAACTTTGTCTTGTAGCTCTTGGACGTTCGAGTTCAGCTTCGTCAATTCAGCAACTTGGGTTACAAGTGTTGCAACCTGATCTTCCAATCTGCTTCTCTTCTTTTCATGTACTCTTTTGAAAGCCGACTTGAGTAACTTTGATGCAGCAGAGGCTTTGGTGCTTGGTTTCTTGATAGATTTGTCATGTTTTGATTCAGATGCAGGAGGTGATGACTGTGTGGATTCAATGATGGTGGTAGAGTCTTTGTCATCTCCTTTCTGTGGTTCGGGTTGTACAACTTCCTTGACTTTGGCTGCTTCTTCTTTCACCCTTTGTTCTTTAGCCAGTTTATCGGCTTCGGCTTTAAGCCTTAGTTCTTCAGCAAGCCTGGCTTCTTCTTCCTTCTTTAACTTTTCTTCAGCCAGCTTGGCTGCCTCTTCTGCTTTCCTGCTCTCTTCCATTCGGGTAGTTTCTTCCAGTTTGGCTTGAGCAATCTCTTCAAGCCTGGCCTCTTCTGCTTCCTGTTTCTTCTTCAATTCTTCTTCCTGAGCCCGTTCTCTAAGCTCCATTTCTTCCATGGTCATAAGCCTTGGAGCATCAGTGTCCATGGGATCTTCCTCTTCGTCCTCTCCCATAGTCATTTCAATGTCGGTGGGAGATACTGAGGGATTATCATAAGCAACTAAGTCTGTGTAGATCCCTGTGGTAGGCTCAGGAATGCTGCTTGAACCGCCAGCTTCGGTGGTCTGAGAGAACACTAGAGGTGGTGGTAGATTAGCATTGAATGTATCAATACGGCTGTGGAGGAGACCTAAGTTGAGAGCCCTTTCATTTTCTTCTTCGACAGAAGGGCCTTCAGGCTTTTGTACAGCTGTAACCGGTTCCTTCATCTTTTCTCTTCTAATCCTTTCCTCTTCCAGCATCGTCTATGCTTTGGTGAAAGGTCTTTGATTGAGATATGCTGGGTAAACAGCATTATCAGCAAACTCATCAATGTTAGTTTCCCAATCTTCGAATGTCAAATCCTTATCGTCAATTTCATCAAGATTGACTTTCTTGGTGATATTGGCATAGGCTTCACTGTAAATAGGACCTTCGTCGGATTCGGTTTGTTCAGAGTCAGCAGGTTTTGGAGAAGGTTGTGGTGAGGGACTTCGTCCAAGAACCCAACTTTATCTGCTTCAAGAGCTTGAAGGTAGTACTTGTAGTTATTGCATTCTTGAACCTTCTTAGTCAGAAGGCAATCAGGAAGTTTCTTTCCTTGTTTCCTTGTACTAGTATCCATTCTCTTGATGACCTTAAGTGTGTCCTCATTCCTGTATATGTGCTGAAACTCATCATTCAGTCTTTGAGGTATGTCATCATATTCATGGAGGAAGCTTGCAATGAGAAGCTTGGTGAAACGGACGAATGGAATATTGGTCGTCTTGTGTTGTATGTGCCACACAATGTCTTCCCAGATAATGCTGGCATAATCAACATTCTTGACATTAGCAATAGCCCAAAACAGCTTGAGATGTTAGAGCTTAGGGTGTTCATGGCCTGTGTCTCTGCCAGATAGTGACTTGGCAATGATGATGTAGAGAGTTCTCCAAGGCTGTGGAAGAAATCTGATATTGACCTTAGAGTGCCTAGTCATTACCTCTTCAGACTCATCATACCCAATATCTCTCAGCCATTCTATCAATTCTTCTTCACTGGGAACTTGGACATATTCTTCATTAGGTTCAAGTTCGGGAAGTCCAAGAACACTACGGAGAAGATCCTTGTCGACCGTGACTTGTCTCATGTGAAGCATACAAGTGAAGGATTCTTCAAGGAGGTCCAAGTGGAGTGTGTGCCAGAACTGATGTATGTAGAAGCATGCCACTGCAGCAGATTTGGTGAGTAGAACTTTGCACGGGTGATAGATAAGAGCATCTACCGCAACAAGGTAAGAAGACTCATTGCATATAATGTTGTTGAAGTTGACTCTCAGATTGTTCTTTCCTATCTTTCTGGAGTAGTTCTCAGGAAAGGTGTCTTCCCATGCACGTATGGGTTCAGGTTCAGGTCCATAAGGAATGTCATTGTGTTCTGCCATCTGGTTTGATCATAAACAATCACAAACATAGCAATGATATACTTTGTTAGCTCAGACATTCAATTACTATATTATGAACACATTATTGATTGATCAGTGGGTGTTTGTATGTGAAAAACTTTTGTTATATGACAAACTTATGTTTAAATCACATGATAGAAACTTATAACACTTAAGTTACAACATGAGTTCATCACTACAAGAGGTTACACATTGGAAATATTACAACACTTAGAAAATTTCATGAATTTGACAAGTTTACGCGTAAGTAGAAAAATCTACGCATAACTTATATTACGCGTAGGAAATGAAATTATGCGTAGGTTTAATTTCTACGCATAACTTTATATGTTACGCGTAAGTTCAACTTCTGCGTAGGCTTAATTTTACGCGTAGGATTAAATCTTAGGCGTAAGATTAGAGCTTAGGCAAAGAATTGAACTTTGAGCGTAAGATATAACTTGTGCGTAGGTTTAAACTTATGCGTAAGATCATGACTTACGCGTAAGAAACAACTTAAGCGTAAGTTATTCTTTTATGCGTAAACAATGTCTTATCCAAGACAATGTTTGTCTACGTGTCGAATCTTACGCGTAAGATTCAATCTTACGCGTAGGATGAATATTTTGTGCGTAGAAATGTCTTTTTCCAGAAAAATCACCTTTGAAATTCGAGTTGTATGTTTCCTGAAAGTGTACAAACATTACCACTGATCAATAATTAACCCAACACACTTAATTCACACATTTAAAGCGTAAACATGCCAAAATCCAACTTAACGCGTAAACACGCATGAACAACTAATCACAAGCTTAATCAAACATGTTTCTGGGTATGATTTGGACATGGGCGAGTGTAATATATATCCTAAGGATCATATGGTCCAAATTATAACAACAACTGACCATGAAATCTTAATAGCAAAACTGCTAGTGTCGAAGAACCCTAGATCAAAGATTAATGATTCTAACACGTTTAAGATGCAATTAAACTACTGGGATATGATCCTTAACACTAATACACGCTATCCCTATCATCAATCATTATCAAAAACATCCACAATCAAGAACCCCTAATCTATACGTATGAACCCTAATATCCAAATCACTCAATTGATGATTCTGGGTGAGATTGGAGTTCACAAACATGTTTAGTAGCATCATATGAGCAAATCCCACTAACTAAAATTCATCCTAACACACTTAAAATCAAACCCAAATTCTACGCATAACTCTATAATGAAATTAAGAGATCTAGGAAGATTTAGCCGTAGGATTGTTATGAAATTAAAAACCCATGTTTAGAATTATGATCAAAACATGTTACCACTTACAGATTAGATGTAAAGTTCTTGGATTAGCACGATGATTTGTGGCCGTTTGATCAAGTAGTTGTGTATTAAATGTGTTTGGTGAAAAGTTCAGTTACTGTTGGTCAAACTGGTTAAGTCTAGGGTAAAATAACTTTCGCATGTTGGCAATATTAGTCCCTTAACCTAATTTACATGAGTAGACACGATACCCTTCTAACTTTTACTTAAACACAACTCCATAAAGCATTTACAAAGACCAATCTTTGGATGAATATACTCCCCCTTGACCTTAGACCGAAGTCTTTTGATTTATGAATGATTTGAAACCTTGGTCAAGGAAAATAACCCGAAACACTTTTTATAGCATCTTTATTAGTTACGTAAACATATTTTTGGTAAAAAATGCAAGTATTAAGCAAACATTTTAGAAAAGTATTAAAAATTACATACCCTCCCCCTCAACACTTGTTTTTGAGGACTTGAGACATTTTTATTAAAAATAGTGTTGAAAAGAGTGGTGTATACTTGCATTTTTTTTTTAAACGAAAGACCAAAAATCTTTTTGAGTTTTTGATTGGTTTTTTTTTTTTTTTTTTTTTTCTTTTTTTTTTAATATTTACAAAGAAAGTTTTGATGTTTGACGATCAATTGTGTTTTAAAAACTTTTCCAGATCCTCTGGAGTCAAACATCGCATACCAATTTGGTGAACTAGACTAGCAAACCTTGATGGTGCTAAGGATTTGGTAAGTAAGTTCGCCAATTAGTACTCAGTCCCAACAAAATAAAGTTCAACGGTACCCTTTTCGACATGCTCCTTGATGAAATGATATCGGAGATCGATGTGTTTGGATTTGCAATGATGAACGGTGTTGCAGGAGATAGCAATGGCACTTTTGGAGTCGCAGTAGATCGGAATCTTATTGAATAGGTAGCCATAATCCTTAAGTTGTGATCTCATCCAAATGACTTGAGCACAACAGGCAGACATGGCTACATATTCAAATTCTGTTGACGATAGTGATGTGCAGTCCTGCTTCTTTGATTGCCAAGACACAAGTTTGTCTCCGAGAAATTGTAATCCACCAGATGTGCTTTTGCGTGTGTCTAAACATCCTGCATGGTCAGCATCTGAAAAAGCAATTAGTTCAAAGCCAGAATCCTTCGGATACCAGATTCCCAAGTTAATGGTTCCCTTTATGTATCGAAGGATTCTTTTGACCTCACTGAGGTGTTTTTCAGTTGGTTTGGACTGATAGCGAGAGCACATGTAGACAGCAAATACTATATCAGGTCTACTAGCTGTGAGATACATGAGGGACCCAATCATACTTCGGTATTTGGTAGGGTCAACAGGAGTCCCATGTAAATCAGCATCTAGTTTTGTGGTATAGCCCATTGGTGTATTATAAGTATCACTGGTCATCATTCCATGTTTCTTTAAAATTTCAAGAGCATATTTGGACTGATTTATAAAAATTCCACGGGGTGATTGATGAACTTGTAGTCCTAGAAAGAACGAAAGTTCACCCATCATGGACATTTCAAAATTATCTTTCATTAATTTTGCAAAATCATTAGAGTAATTTCTTTTTGTTGAGGCAAAAATGATGTCATCGACATATATTTGAACAACAAGTAAGTCCTCCCCGTAGGTTTTTGTAAATAGTGTGGGATCCACTGATCCTTTAGAAAATTTATTGGCCAGCAAGAAAGTGGACAGTTTGTCATACCACGCCCGTGGGGCTTGCTTGAGTCCGTAGAGTGCCTTTTTGAGTCGGTAAACGTGGTTAGGACGCTCAGGATCAACGAAGCCTTCAGGTTGACTAACATAAACTTCTTCACGGAGTTCTCCATTAAGAAATGCGGTTTTCACATCCATTTGGTAAACAACCATGTTCCTGTGTGCTGCATAGGCCAAAAATATCCGAACCGCTTCATGTCTAGCCACTGGAGCAAAGGATTCAGCAAAATCTAGTCCTTCCAGTTGAGAGTATCCTTTCGCTACCAGGCGTGATTTGTTACGTATGACAGTTCCTTCAGCATCAAGCTTATTCTTCCAAATCCATTTTAACCCGATGACAAAGACTCCGTCAGGTCTTTCAACTAATTCCCAGACTTCTAATCTTATGAATTGCTGAAATTCCTCTTGCATAGATTCAATCCAGTTGTCATAAGTCATTGCATCTTTAATGTTCTTAGGTTCTTCGTGACAAACTGTGAGTGCATAGATACAAGTTTCTCCATCCGTGTGAAGTCGTTGTCTTGTCATAACAGGTGCATCTGGATGGCCAATAATGTGAACTAGTGGATGGTCTCGAGTCCATTTGTGTGTGGAAGGGTGTAGTTGATAGGTATCTCGCATGTTAGCAGGATCCAAATTGCGTGTTGACGACTCAGTTATATCAGGAACAATAGGAGCCGGTGCAAACGGATTAAAGAACGCATCAGGATCATGCTCTGCGGGTTGTGGAACTGATAGTGGTGTTGGATCTTCAGCTGAATGGTGGGAGTTAGAAACAGTTTGTTCTACTGTAGATGGTGATGCAATTGGAGGACCGTTTCTCTCAACACTTGTAGTAGTTTGTTGAGGTGAGTCTGGTACTGGAATATTGTCAGGTTGAGCAGCGGAATTAGGTGAGACCTCAGTAGAACGGTATACAATTGCATCATCAAATAGTGGAGCAAACAAGGTTTCCAATTCTTTGCGGTTGAGTGGCAATGGTTCAGCCGAAGATTCCGGAGAGTTAAGACGGTTAAATTCGGGTCCTAAGCTGTGTTGCTCAGAAGCCATTTGTGTGAGTTCATCAAAATTAGCGTGAATGGTTTCTTGAATTTCTCTTGTTCGACGATTCCAGATTCGAAAACCTTTAGAATTTTCACAGTATCCAACGAACACTCCTATGTCAGCCTTTGCTTTAAGTTTACCTAAATCATCACGATCATTTTTCGGATAACAAAGTGCTCCAAATACATGAAAGTAATCGATATTCGGTTTTCTTTTGTGAACAATTTGATAAGGTGTTTTGCGATGGCGTCTTGTTATCATGGAACGGTTTTGGGTATAACATGCGGTTGAAACAGCTTCCGCCCATAAGTAATCTGGTAATTGAGCATTAATCAACATAGTTCTAGCAGCTTCCACTAACGTCCTGTTGCGTCTTTCAACAACTCCATTCTGTTCTGGGCTTCTAGGAATAGATGTTTGATGTTCAATTCCCACTTTCTCAAAATATGACCGAAGTGTCTGATTCTTAAATTTAGTTCCATTGTCAGTTCTGACTATTCGTACCGTGTTGCGTAACTGAACTTGAATTTTAGTGAGAAAGGTGATGATCATCGAAGGAGCCTGATCTTTACTTCGTAAGAAATAAACCCAAGTCCATCTAGAGAAGTCATCCACAATTACTAGTATGTAGCGTTTACCGTTGATACTTTGAACACGCATCGGTCCACACAAATCCATATGAAGCAGTTGTAAAACATGATTCGTACTTTGCTCAGGTTTTGAAGGAAAATAAGCTCGAGTACTTTTTCCTTGTTCACAGGCTGGGCATAAGTGATCTTTGGTAAAGCGGAATCTTGGAAATCCATCAACAAGTTTGTGACGAGCAAGGTCAGTCATTGTTTTGAAATTCAAGTGCGAAAGACGTTTGTGCCATAACCAAGATTTAGTCGATTCTGCTTTGGAGAGAAGACATATCGGAGATGTAGCAATCATATCTGACATTGATATAGTATAATGATTGGAGCCACGTAAGCCAGACATAAGATCGTTTCCTTGTAAGTCACGAACAAAGCAAGTTTTCTCACGAAATGCAACTTCTAGATCCCCATCACAGAATTGACCAACAGAGAAAAGGTTGTGTCCAAGGCCTTCCACATAGTAAACACGGCTAATTTCGATGTTCCCGCTGATATAGTCACCATATCCCATGATTAGAGCGTAATGATCATTCCCGAATCTGACAGTACCAATAAACTTTGAGACAAAGTTATGTAACAGTTTGAGATTGCCTGTCATATGTCGGGTGCATCCGCTATCAACAATCCAGAGAACAATCTGTACTACCTGCATCACAAGAAGAAGACACAGATGGAACAGAAGTAAGGGTGGAACCCAAAGAATGTGTGGGTTCCTATTGGTTAGAAGCACAAGTTTTCAACAATTTGGGAATCCATTTAAAGTCTGGTTTGTGTTGTAACCAACGTTGCCAATTCCAACTAGTTCTTGCTTTCTTAATGTTATATGCACTAGTGGGTGGCTGATTCCTAAATTTGTTCTCGGCACCTATGGGGGTAACTTCAGCATCATTAGAGACCGTAGAAGACGGCTTTCCTAAGTTAGACTTAGAGGCAATAATGGGCCTAAAAGGAATGCGTGTCCTACGTTTCTTATGACGATTGAGAAGAGAATTAGCTAAACATTTTGTATGATCACCAGATGATACGCTTTTACGACAAAACACACAAGATGCATTAATATTCAAAACATTCAAAGATTCATCATTCGTTACATGTAGATTTTGATTACAATTTGCCAGATTAGAATCTAAATCTGATGCAACATGAGTTTTATTCAAATTCCTAAGTTGGTCTTCTACTTCTTGAGCTTCTAGGTGTCCTCTCTTACGTTGCAAGATCCTATTCTTCTTTTTACTTTTTCGCTTGGGTCTGCTAACGTTAGAAGTGGAGACTAGTCCTGTAGAAGTGGAGTTATCAACATTAGTGTTTTGAACAACCTTTCCTTTATCAGTTTTATTTAATTGATACATTCCTGGTGCTATCACCGTGGTATCAACCATTTTTCCTTTTTGAAGTAGCTTAACTTTCTCTTCCAAATCAATGATGATGTGATTTTTGTCCTGAATTTCAGACTCAAGTAAACCATTGCAATATTTGATGTCATCGCGGTTTTGTTGCCATTCGGCGTTTTCAATTTTTAAATCCGCAATTTCTTTCTCGTATCGGAGACACCGACCTTTTAAAGACTCGTTGTTTTTGCAAATCTGACAAGAGTTTGAAACATTTTGACTTTGAAACTTCAATTCCCTTTCAAGACTTTTAGCTTGACACCATTCAAGCCTTTGATTGAGTTGACAAATTTCTTTTGAAAATTGTTTTGTCACATCATCATTTTATATTCTCAACTTATCATTTTCCTGTTTAAGTGTCTCAATTTCCTCATTCAACAAGTTATTATCAACACAAAGATCATCCATAAGCATAGAAGTACCAGATTTATAGAGATCATTCATGATAACAGACAAAATATCAGCATTGAGAACTTGTTCCAAGAGTCGATCAGCATCATTTTTTAAAACTCTATTTCTTTGCTTTTGAACCAAAATGTCATTTTCAGTTGCATTGAAAACGTTTATCATATTTTTGACCTCCTTTTGAAGTTCCTGATCCCAACGTGTAGCACATAGACGGAGGTGTTGAACAATTGGCTTCATTTGTTTTTGAAAAATATCTCTCTTTTCTCGCTCGTAAGCGGATTGAAAAGTTTCAATTTTTATTTCAGAATTACGTTCAATTGTTTCCTCCAAAATTTCGATGTCTTCCATAAAGGTTTTGAAATAATTTAAGACACGACACATTTTTGGTAAAGGTGTAAGTTCACCGGATGATGGTAAAGGACCATTTATTTGTGCTACAGTTTGGACAGGGGCCTCATTATGAGATGAAACATATGACTCTTCGATAAACCATGATTTCTTAGGTAAATCCTTTTGAGTAACAAAAGATTTAGAAAGAGGTGGAGCTTTTGAATAGTCATATGGTGTCCAATATTGAACATAACTCATTTTTGATCGACTCTCGTCTTCAAGTTCTTCTTCTTCCTCAGTATCAAAAACAACAGCACGCACAATTGTATTATCAAACATGTGATCAATACTGTAAACCTTAGGATTTTCTTTGAAAGCTTTGTGAAGAAACATTGATTTAAAATCGCAAAGTGCAAATCCTTTATCGGGTCTCGGTTTTAAAGCAAACTTTTGAATTGTTGTGACAGAGTTCCCGTGTTTGTAAACAATGTGACGAAATTCTTTGAGTTGTTTTTCAAGATCAACAATATCACCAAGTAAGTCATCTATATACTTCCTTTTTCGTGTTTTATGTTCACAAAACTCCTTTTTGCAAGTTGACAATTCTGTTTCAGTTTTTAAAAGGTCTCTTTGAAGACGTTTAACTTGCATTTTCAATTCACACTTCTCACTTTCAAGTTTCGAAATCAACTTTCCGTTTGACTCAATTAAATCTTGCATTTTACGTTGAAGATCTTGTTCTTTGTTGTAAGAATCTTGAAAAGCTTTTTCAAAACTTTTTGCATGTTTAATCTTGTCTTCCTGATTTGAAAGCTGAATTTTATAACACTCAATATCTCTTGCAAGTGACGCATTTTTTTCTTTCAAAACTTTATTTGTTTCGTTGCATTTAATGATTTGCAATTGTTGAGCATCCAGTTGTTTAGATAACAATATGAGGTCAGGGTCTGGATCAAATGATGGTTCATGTTGTTCTAAATTATCATGTTTATCATTCTCAATAGGATCATCAAATGAAACAACTGTGTCATCATCGAATATGACAACTGTGCTTATTTGTTCATCTTTTTGAGAGGATGAAGATGATTTAGATGGAACAACTTGCGCCATATCTGATTCAGAAGCAGAAGGTGAGGCTATTTCATGTATTAGGCATGCTTTTAGGTCATGTACCTGAGACAAGCCGTCAGTGTCATACACTGGACCTGAATCATTAAGCTGGAGTTCCTGCATGTTGGCCATAAGCATCACAGCAGCATTGGCTTCCAGATCTTCCATGTCATCATCATTGTTCACATTTGCCATGAAGTTGTTGTCCTGTTCAGGTAAATGTCCATCTCTTTCATCTTGAAGAGCCATGAGTAATGCCTGCTTGTGAAACTTACTACCCCGAGTTCTAGGTTTGGGACATGCTGTTGCAATATGACCTTGTTCATTGCAGTTATAGCACCATACTGCATTTCCTGAGTTGGAGTTTCTAGTTGCAACTGGTTCAGACCTTTGCTGAGAAGATCCTGAGTTGTTCCTGAACCCTCCATTGTTACTAAACCTCTGACCATTCCCATAATTTCCTGAAGAGCTTCCTGAACCAGATTGACCATAGCTACGATTCTGAATTTCCACTCTTCCATCATTAACAACAGCTTGATTAATTGTGTTAGAAGATGAACGTTGACGGTTGTTTGTTTTTTTGGAGAATTTGCTGAAAGCACGAGCAATAAGAGCAAGTCTCTGATTCAACATATTAAAGTCATCATCGTCATCATCATTGGAGTTGGAGTAGTACACAACATCATTGTTGTTTGACGGAACAAGTTGAGTAGAAGAATCTTGTGGAGATGAATCATAAGGGACCATTTGGTTCGAGGTGGAAGATT
Source organism: Artemisia argyi (assembly GCA_030686995.1). Taxonomy (NCBI): domain Eukaryota; kingdom Viridiplantae; phylum Streptophyta; class Magnoliopsida; order Asterales; family Asteraceae; genus Artemisia; species Artemisia argyi. The sequence goes on from CM060678.1 coordinate 30,458,168, forward strand.
GTGGATAACTGAAGTAGTTCTGCTCTTGAACATATGCATGATTTGACATTGGTGGTGGAGCATAGGGAGATTGAGCTACGAGAGCCAAAGAATTTGGTGTTGGTGTTGGTGTGTATCCTCCTCGTAGAGCTCTATCTTTTTCCACTTCAGGTTCATGGTGTTTCAGAAAATCATACAACAATCCATATGGAGCATCATGAAGATTCTTCGTTTGACGAACAAATGTCACATATTTATGCCAATCAGGGCCAAGACTACCAACAAATTTGGAGTTCACAGCGATCCTTGGTACTGTGATTTTATGACGTTCCAGATCATTGACTACATTTGTGAAACGATGATAGTAGGATTCAAGTGTCTCTCCTGGTTCAATTGTGATGTCAGTGTATTCCATGTAGAGTTTGGATTCCATGTCATCTTTGTTTAGTTGAGTGCCTTCCATTAGGAGATGAACGTGTTCCCACATAGCTTTGGCTATTTTCTGAGCATCTACACTTCGATAGATTGGATTTGGTATACCTTGAAGTATATAAGCCATTGCATATTGATCAGCTTCACGATGTAGTTTCTGTTCTTCAGTGAGTGAAGTTTCTGGAAGAGGTCTATCACCAGGAGGACGTGGAGGATCAGCAGTAGGATCCCCAGCTTCAAATCTTGTTGGCCACTCAAATGGTCCTTCAAGTATCACTTGTTTCAAGAATTTCCCATGAGGTTTCTTTAGTTCAAGAAATCGTAAGAATCGACTTGACCATTGAACATAGTTTCCAGGTGTAAGCATTGGAGGTGTTTCAAGTGATCCTGCCTCATGTCGGGATTGTTGAGTTGTAATAACTTCACACATTCTGTCAAACCAGTGAGGTTGTTTGGAGGAAAATTGAGTGTTTTGTAGTGGCACTTGATATGGTTGTTGTTGAGGAATGATTTGATGTTGTTGCATCATTAGGTAATGATGTAGTGGATTGTATGTTTGTCTTTGAGAAGGTTGTTGATTCATTTGGTGCGGAAGATATTGTTGTTGCTGATACTGCTGATGTTGAGGTTGCTGATACTGCTGATGTTGAGGTAGCTGAGTATGAGGGAAGTAATGATTAGGTGGTTGAGACATCTTAGAACACTTGTGTAGAAATGGATCTTTGTAGAAGATTGAAATGCACGTTCCTTTGAGTAAGTTGCAAAATCCTTGGGGTAAATTCAATTCTTACGCATAACTTAATCTTACGCGTAAACTTTAGGTTATGCGTAAAGAGTAGGTTATGCGTAAACTAATAGTTTATGCGTAAGTTTTCTCTTTACGCGTAAGCTTAGGCTTATGCGTAAGGTTTAAACAACCAAACAAATCTTTCAAACTTATCCAAGCTTGAAAGATATCCGTAGTCGAAGTATTCCACCAACTTATCCAAGCTAGGGAAGTACTGAGTCACCGTTACACGAGGAGAAGATCGTTGATGAAGCTTAAGCGTAGATTCTAGCAAATTACGCGTAAATCAGACTTACGCGTAGGATCTAACTTAAGCGTAGGTTTAATGCGTAGATGAGCAAGTTACGCGTAGGATCAGGGTTTTAACCACAGTTACGCGTAGGAAAAGGGTTTAGACCTATTTTACGCGTAAGAAAAGGGTTTAGACCAAAACTTAAGCGCAAACCGACCAAAAAAACACTGTAGACAGCTGGAATTAGTACTTTTTTCGACCAACTTACGCGTAAAACGTACTGTTCATCCAAAAAATGACTTTTTGATGAAAAATTAGCCTAAAAACCTATCAAAGATCAATACTTTATGCAATATCTAAGCTTCTAAACACTATATTAACCTTAAAACTTATCCAAGCTTTAAGATTTGAGTGTAAGAAACCAAGAAAAAAGCAAAAAAGATGAAGAAATATGATGAAACCCCACGTAGACAATAAGAACAACACTTCAATCTCTATTAGGCGAATGATACCACTTGTTAGGTCACCATTTTGTAAACACAAGTATGATTTAGAAAGAAATAAGATGAGAAAAGAGATTGGTTGATTATGAGACAATATGAAAGGTGAAAGTGCAAGAGTTTCTTTAAGACAATCAAATAACCAACAAACTAAATGTTTACATAAGCTCTCTATTTATAAGGAAGGAGTTAGGGCAACACTCCCTTCCTTCCTTATCTCTTAATTCGTGGGCTTTTAACGCCCATAGGGCTTTAACACATAAGCCTTGTAACATAAACTAAATGAAATAAATACTAAAGCAACCTATTACAAAATGTAATGACCGAGACTTGACTAAATACAAAAGTATGATCCCAACATCCACATCTTTGAACACCTTTTTTCATTTCAGTCACATCATTATTAATTGTTTTTTGAAGACCCTCAAAGTGTTCTTTGAGAAGTTTAAAAAATGGCATGACCTCTGTTAAATAGCATTATTTTGTTTGTTCAAAACCTCTTTCCCCTTCAGTAATACCCGTTGGTGTTATTCTCTTTTTACATGTTTTATCAAAATCAACGAATAATTGACCAAGGACATATAAGGCAATTAGTGTATTATTTTGCGTGGGGAGGGTGAAAGGAACAAGATGTCGTGGTGTGTTAATGGGATATATCGTTAGGCCAGCTATCCGAAAAACTGTACGTGTTTTTCGAATTATTCTTTCTGCTTTCATCTTTTCCGTGTCAATGTTCCAGAAGACTTGCTCTGGAGTAAATTTCTTTTGTGGGACAAAGATAGCTAATTGATTATTTTCAGAGTAATCATAATTGTACAAGATTTTGTTAGCTATGCACTGGGGATCTCTTAATTTCTCAGCAAGTTTTTCTCTGGTTCTATCTTCTTTCTCATTGCCCTCATCATCGGATGTAGCATCAGGAGGGGCATGACTAGGCTCAAGCATAATGTTTGCATCATATAATACCGGTTGTGCACCTATACCGCTTCTAAGGAAATTGGCTTTTGGCTTAGTAGAATCCTTCTCACTATGATCATCACTAAACTTCCTATGTTTATGCATCATTTAAGCAGTTTGAATGGTTTGGCCTTGCGTGTATAACTTATCCTCAAGTTTATTTTTTAGCATTTTAATACTAGAGAAATCATTTATGAGTTTTGTTTCCTTCTCTTTGAAATCATGTTTGAGTGTGTTGAAGCCTTTCTGAATCTCTTGTTTTTGTTTAACAGTTTGATCCAGTTGGTTTTGCAAAGATTGTAACTCCTTTTTCAATGTTTCTCGCTTAAGATTATTTTCAGATATGTATGCACGCATTTGCCATTCCATGTTCTGCTCACGTCCAGTGAGTTCAAATCTAGAACGTTGTTCATACATTGCCACCTGATCCTTAAGGATATTAAATCTAGTGGTCAAGGAGTCATCAGGGTTATAGGCAGTGTTCTCATGCAACACACAATCATCATATAAAACAGAAGATGCACTACATTGTACAACAGACACTTCATTGTGTTTCATATGTTGTTCACATGGGTCAACATTGCTATTTCCCATGTCAACAATATCTGATTCGACATCGTTTGTCAGTTGTACTTTGTTAGGAATCTTTTGTTCATCAACCATGTTACACAGTTCGAGTACCTTAGCACATGACACATGTTCTTTTTCCGGTCTGATATATGCATCCACATCACGTGTAGGAGTCATTGAACTGTTCGTTGTGTCAAGCTTATCAGTCGTTGATCCTCTGCCTTCGGTGACAACTGACCCAACATCCGATGCTTTACCTGAATCTACAATATTATCACTTGATTGCTCCCGACATGCCTTCACCTTGTCTTCATGCTTGAGTTTGTGTTGAGCTCTTTCCATAATGTACTCCTTCACATTACCCATGAGTTGGAGTAGTGTGAATCTGAAAACATCAACTTCAATTCCCGTATGAGTAGCAAAGCTCTTTTTCTTCATTTGACACTCATGATCATACTCCTCAGTGAATCGTGAAACAATGAACACTTGGAGTTGGTTGTTGATCACAAAGAATGCAGCCATAGAACTACCTTCAGAAAATTCACCTTTTTCAAGTTGTTGTTGAAGTTGATCTAAGTGTAGAGTCATTTTGACTGTGAAGGTCTCAACATTTTGACCAAAAAGTGTTGCGAATGCACGATTAAAACCTCCCAAGTATCCAGGCTTTTGCAAAGAGAACCTTGAGATGTGAATGGAGTGATCGAAAACATTCAATGCGACAATCCTTTGCATTATCGGGCAATTTAATTGGCTGATGAAGCACATTATCATTAGAATTAGAGCACGAAGATTCCATAGCAGTGATTGTATGTTAAGAGTGGTGATTGTTTGTTATGACAAGGTTTTATGTTGTTTAGTCGCAATTTGGTTAGGTTGAGGCAAGTTGTTACGGTGAATTTTTTGGTCTGAAAACATAAAACCTCAATAACTTCACTCCGGAGGTGATTTGGGCCTCGAAAAATTCGTTTCACAACTTTGTGTGAAGCCTCACAATATTCAGCCTGTTCCAATCGTTTTGACAGGTATTTCGCTGAAAACGGAGTTACGGTTCAAAAGTTATGGCTGTTTGAAGTTTTGACGTAAAAAGTCAACTTTGGTCAACAGCTAAACAAGTAACTCGCTAGATTCCAACTCACTAAAGTCACAACTCGCTATTTAGCAACTCGCTACTTAGCAACTCGCTAGAATCTGATCAACTCGCTGGAAACCAAATCTCTGGTTAGGCAACTCGCTAGACTGCCAACTCGCTACTGGTAGAGACAAAAGTGTCACTATCCAGTGATTTGTCCTTTTATCCCAATATAGTAAACAGACAACTCGCTATCCCAGAACTACCAACTCACTACCAAAACTGACCAACTCGCTACCAGATTCTGATCAACTCGCTAGTACGTGTCAACTCGCTGCTTAATAAGACAGAAAGGTCACTTTCTAGCGTTTTGTCCGTTTGTCCCAAAATAGCAAACTTCCAAATCGCTACAGTCAACTCGCTAGAAAATTTGTCAACCCTCTACAAAGAATATGGCAACTCGCTAGCAAGAAATACACCACGAATTTCACAAAAACACCCAACAAATGAAAGATTTAACCACTCCAAATGCAAACCTAAGTAATAATAACGCTACTAATGAAGAAAGTACAAGAATAACACCACTCTTATCACAAAACAAGATCAAACTAGTGATATTACTACATATACCATTCGAACCAAACAAGAAACACAAGACCAAGCTTCAAATTCGAGCACCAACAATCCTAGGATGAAACCATGGCTCTGATACCAATTGTAGGATACTCATAAACTTAACACGTATGGTTCTTGTGATTTATAGATTGAAATAGTATAGAAGTTTAGAGAGAGATTAGAGAGAAGTTGGGAGCCTTTTCTAGAGAGAGAAACAAAGAGATATTAGATTAGAGTGTGAAAGGTCCAACCCTCTCCCTTGGGTGGGAGAGGGTATTTATACTACAATACATGGTGCTCCATGAAACGAGCTGTAGAGTGAGTTGATAGAGGGTAAAGACCCGACCCACTCTACGAATACTATTTACATATTTAACTACTAATAAACTATGTACTAACTATAATAAGGATAATTCTACGAGCTACGTAATGCTTAGCAATACTTGGGGTGACCGAGTCTTTAACTGAATAATCATGTTCCTAACAGTTTCTCTCTCTAGAGAACCATATGTACCTAAAAATTCTATCTCTACCTATACCCCTAGATATGACCTTAGGCAACCCTATACCTTAGGACCTACCCCTTACTTAGTAAACCCTCCCATTGCATCCTGAGAAGATGAAATTGGAGAAAAACCCTCTAGGAAACCTTTAGAATATGAGGAAAATCAATTAGAGGAAATTTTAAATAACTTAGATGAGATTTTCCTTTACCTTCTTGAGAAGATAGAAAAAGGTCATAATAGTAATAACTTAGATAATCAACCTGACTATAGTAGTTTAAGAAATACTTTACAAGAAAATCGTTTTAAAGTAACTAAAATACAGAAAAATCAAATGAAACACCACCATAAAATAGCCTTTGCCCGCTTTAGAATTTGCACTTTAGAAAAGATTATAGATAATGATGAAGAAAATTATCAATCAAACCTAGAAAACACAAACTCTTGGAATTAGGAAATTATGAAAACCTTAGAAACCCCTAGGTAATATGCCTTATATACCCTAAGAATAGTTAGTGCGTATAGGATATGTAAAATAGGAAATCAATAAAATAAGTTAGGTTTTAAAAACTACCTAGTGTCCCTCAATTAGGATTCATTAGATATACCTCTTAGGAAAATGCCTCTCTCACGTTACCTTAGATCACCCCTAACCCAATAGTAACCCTTTAGTAAACTAGGTATAACCCATAAAATATGACAAGTTAGTACTTGTTATAACCTATCCTTAACCCTTACCCTTAGGAATTTAGGAAAACTACCCCGATGTCTTAGATACATAGAATCTCTAAACTGTTTTAAACTCCCCTCATACTTCCTTTTTCCAATCACTCCCAAACACTTTCCCTTATAAATGGTGAGAATACTTATTCTACACCTTAGAGATCTGAATTCTTTCTCCTCTGATATCTAAACCCTCACTACTTCCTAAGCTTTCTTAAGCTATTTCCTTCCTAGTTAGAGATTTTACCCCTAACTATCCCATATGCAAAGATATGATAAGTCATATACAAGCATATTCCTATCCTTTTTCCTCTTCATTTTCTTAGATTACTATGATTTTCCAAGTTAATTTTCCCCATTCCCTTAGAAAAACCCAAACCATATTTAGGATTCTCATACTTGAGGTTAGAAATAACATTAAGATATCCCTAGAAAACATAAACTTAAGTCTAGAAAACCTTATTATTATGATAGGCTATTTAAGAAACCCTTGAGGAATTAGAACATTAGGATTAGGAATCTTTAAGGTTATATAGGTTAGAAACCAAAATCCAACCCCAATAGATAGAAAAATTAGGAAGACATTCCCTATAAGATAGGATTTAGCTTAGAAAATTCCTTAGGATTAGAACCTAGAAATATTAGGAAAAACATAGGATTAAATAGTAAAACCTCTACCACAAACTATTAAACCCTAGTTTAGGATAACACATAGCAAGCTTTTACCATATTGGAATAAGTAGTTTTAGGATAAAAATTACCCCTACCTAGTCTCGTAGGATACCCACATATATATTTGAGGATTTTAGATTACACCTTAGGATTTGACATTTTTTAGAATACACATTAGGAAATACCACTTAGGAGATACTATGGATACTACTCTAGCTGGTTTCAAATTCCTAGGAATAGTAATACTTATAATAATAGTAATAATGGTAGTAATAGACAACATAAAACAAAAGAGAAAACCCGAAACTACACCTGAGAATAAGGATATTCCTAGTAAACCTTTAGGAAAGAAAACCTTAAAACCTACACCCTCTTTAGAACCCTCTACTTCAATAGAACTAAACACCTCACCCCTAGAAATTAGGATTAGTTAGTAAAAACTAGAAGAACCTTAGGGGGGAAACAAACTTTGGAAAGGCATCTAGTTAATCTAAAACTCTATTAGGATACTATCTTTGAGGTATCATATACTCTTACTCTTCCGTTTAATCTTATCCTTCCATTTTCCCTCCTTCTACCGTTTAAATCTCCTTCTCCCAACTTTTTCCCTATTTTTCCATTCAAAATCCCATTTTCCCGCCTTTTTCCCACTCCCCTATTAAAATCCAACCCTTCCATTTTCTCCACTCTACCGTTTAATCTTATACCCCTATACTTTTCCACTTCACCTAAACCTACCCTTCCATCCTTCCACTATCTTCCATCCTTTCATACCCTCCTATTTCTTCCCTTTCCTTCTTTCATCTTCCTCACTCTTTCCTACTAAAATCCCTCATACCATTTCCTTCCTTTTTACCCTTCCGTCATTTTACACTCTATTTTCTTCTCTATATATTCTGTCTCTACCTCATCCTACAACATTCTAAAAGTAGAACTTGTATTTCTTGTCACATCGCAAGATTCTATTAGTTAGAGCTTGTAATAATATCTACATCGAACTGTAATCCTTATTATCTTCGACTATGATATTAAATCTCACTTTGCAAAAGTGGCAAGAGAGATCTTCAACGCCCGTCATTCTAGTCATAACATGGGTATTTACCATGTGGCAAGTTGCTGAACAGGAAGACTGTAGAACTTGTCTCTATCATGACTAGAACTTGTCTCTATCATGACTAGAACTTTTCTCTATCGTGACTAGAATTTACCTCTACCATAGTTATAACTTATCTTTACCATGACTAGAACTAGTCTTCATCATGGTTGGAACTTGTCTCTAAAATATTCCCGTACCGCATTTCCTTAAATGTGGTAAACTCTCTTCAATTTCCCCCAATACTACCTAAGGATGATTTATAATGACTATCCTATTAAAATGAATTAGGTCGCTCCTTCATTTTAATGAGAAAGTTATAAATCAAATGGGTTAAGAATTTATACGCTCTTGTTTACAAATATTGGGACGCCTGTATTTGCAAATAATGAGATATAAATAAATAAACCTAAGTATCTGGCAACTATACAAGCATTTCCTACTCCGCTTGTACAAAATTTTCTTTCTTTTCATACCATTCTTCTTCGGTATCAGAATAATCCTTCCCTATAATTCTCTTCTTCCTCTTATCTTTCTCGACTTATTCTTTCCCCTACTCCTACGATTATCTAAATCTCGGGATGAGATTTCTTCTAAGAGGGTAAGACTGTAACTACCCACAAAACCTCATTACTATCATTCCCATTACAAATACCTATAGTAGGTATCTCACAGGTAAATTTTTGCTTTTTATGTGCATTTATTACTTGCATGACTCACTAGACCTGCCCACGTATCTACACAAGCCAAATAACTCAACACTCACATCCTATAAACCCCTGGTATGTCAAGCATAAGATCACCACAACACCATAATAAGTAATTTACCAATCTAACACACTAAATATACCACAAAACCCTAATAAACCTTAACTAACCCCTAATTAGGTCTATGTGCTTATTTAAACCTATATGCTTAACTTAACTAGTTTGAAAGTGTCCAAGGCTTAAGTATGAGTTACCTTAGTAATATTAGGATACCTTAGGACCATTAGGCATTAGTACAACCCTTTAGAACTTAGGCACAATTCCCTTAAGAACAAAACCATAACTAAGTCATAACTTCCTAGAATTAGGTCTAGACTATCCCAAAACTTCACTATAGGTTACCACTACTTAGTATGAGCCTCTTACGACCTAGGATTAGTTATTAGATAATCATAGGACACTAATCTAGGCACAAAACCCTAGGATAAACCCTAATCTCCCACTAAACACAAATAGGTCATTTAGGACACAAAACTAGGTCAAACCTTCCCAAATCTTTCCCATAAGTTACTATCACTTAGTATAAACCCTTTAGGACTTAGGATTAGTCACTAGATACTCTTAGGAACCTAACCTAGGAACCTTAGGTAAAACCTTAAACTCTCATTAAGTAAAACTATTTCAAAACTTAACCTAAACTAATAAAACCTAAACATAAGCACCTCAAACACCTTAACCAAGCACCCTAACACCTCTTCCTAGTTAAGCTAGAACTATAACACCTTACAAGCACCCACACAAGTAGGTGCATCACCTACTTGTCACCTACTTAACTAAACCACCACTAATCATCACTAATCACCACTAATCCACCAATAATTCACCACTAATCCACTACTAATCACCCTAAACCATCACTAAACAACCTAAGCAGCTTACAAGCACCTCTAAGCTACCAAGTGATTGACTCCAAACGGTCAACCTAATTGACCAGGTGATGGTCAACAGGGTCAAACAGCCTAGAGTCAATGCTCCATGGAATATAAGGTTTCCCCGGGTCGTTATGTCCCGACTAGGTGTGGATTGTATTCAAACGGTTTCGTGATCGGGTGAATTTGGATGGAAAGGGGTTTGAGTGTGATTAAGCTAAGGAATATACGAAGAAATAGCTTAAAGAAGCTATATGAATAAGACGGGAAACTAGGAAAAACCAGAAACGATTAAAACCTAAAAACGCGTACGTTACGTTTAAATAAAACATAAACGTACGAAATAAAAAGTGAAAACGGAAATCTGAAAACACCCAGGGGGTGAAAATGACTTTTTTACAACCAAAAAGATAAAAGAAAATTTTTAGAAAATTAAAATAAATTTTAACCCTAATTAATTATTTATTATTAATTAAATACTATTTAATACTTATTATTAATATTTAAAACACTTAAATATAATTTAATACTAATTAAATACTAGAAAAATGAAAATAAAATTTCTAAAATTATAAAATAACTAAAAACAAGTTTTAAAAATAAAAATAAGTGTTTTTGTCTTTTTGTGGATTTTCTATTAATTAATTACTAATTACCTAATTAAATTATTTTAAATTAAGAAAAATACTAAATGAACAGTAAAAATCACAAGAAAATTTCTAAAATTATTTTACAACATATAAAAGCTATAAAAAATATAAAAACAAGGTTTTACTTAATAAAAACTAAATATGCTATTTAATACTAATTATTAATTAATAATTAATAAAACTAAAATTAATTCTAGTAAATACTAAAGGACAAAATAAAAATCTGAGAAAATTATTATAAATACTTTAATATATGTGGAATTTAATAAAAATATAAAATAACTAAGTACTTAACAAAAATTTAAAAATGAAAATTAAAATTAAATTACATTAAATAGAAACTATCACTTAATTTTAAATTTGTTTTTCTTGATTTTTCTTTTACAAACCCACTTAATACTTAAAAATAAACACTTTTTGTAAAAACAACTTTTTTATAAACTTAAAATAAGCTGAGAACAAGCTTATAAGTTGTGACAGTTGACTTTGGTCAACTGTCAAGGGAAATAAGCTAGAATGGCTTAAGTGGGACCCACAATGGGTAAATTCTGATCCAAATAACTTATGTGAACATGTTTAAGCAGAAAGAAGCCAAAAATCCCCACAAATTAAGCAACAAGCTATAAATAAGCACTTTGAACTAGTTAGGAAACTGAAAAGTGGGACAAAGTTTGGGGGTAATTCCAGGTGGGTCCCAAGGGTTTTCAGGTCAACCCAAGGGTTAAAACCCAAAGTATGGTAGGATGGGGGTTGGAAGAAACCAAAATGGTGGCTTGGGGACCACAGTGGTGGTCACAAAACCACCACCAAGTGTGGTGTTGGGACTGATCTGCTGGTGCAGGGGAGTGATGCCCCCTGCAAGTGTTTTTGAGGCAAGGTGGGGCCCAAAAGAAAATTTGCAAAAATATATAAATGGTGGGAACACAAAGCTAAACTGGTAGTCTACAAATTACAACAAATTTCACTCCATGAAAGCAAACACACAATTCATATAAAATCTGGCAATTTTGATCAAAACTGAGAACCATGAACTTTGACTTTTTGCTAAAAACTCACAATTTGACTTTTTTCAACTTTGGATCCCTCCTACTGATTTAATATGATATTATAAGCTATTAGAAAATGATATTAAGTTAAAACATCAACTAATAAAAGGATTTGGGTGGGTTTGAGGACTCACAGCTCCAACAGTGAACTGTGGAGCTTTTGGAGATGAGTTTTTGACTATTTAATGAAAACCACTGAATTTAAGGCTTATCCTATGCTAACACAACCTAAGGTGATAAGTCTAAACAAAATTTACCAACTAAACTTCACAAATGCACAGGGTAATCCCCTGTGCCAAACACCCCTTTAGATTGACTGTTTGATGGTTGAAATAGGTACAAGGCAAATTCAGCCAATGCAAGTACACACAAGTTATCACTAGACTTAACTAATATGAAACAAGTACTAATCAACCAGGATTAAGCAATAAATCAGAGCTAGAATAATCAATAAACAAGAGACAATATATAAGATGAAATTTGAAGTAAATTGAGACAAATGGAATTCTGACCTCAGGACAATAGCATACACTCATATGAGCTTATTGACACCATACTAAACCTGCTTAACCCACAATCACCATTCCTGAGTCAGTCACACCATCATTGATCCTTGTTTGACTTTTGTTGACCAAGTGTAATTTTAATGTTTAACCCTATTTCAATCCTTTCTGAGCTTATTAAAGCTTATAAATTGCTTGTGTGAAACAAAATAACCATTCAAACAACACTTTTATAACATCACAGCTGAAAATAAGTTTTCCAAATTAAAATTTGCAATTTGTGAATAACAAAAGCTTGAACTACTTAACTTACTTGAATTAGATTCTTTGTTACATCAAAAACTATTAGGAGTTCAATTGAAAGCTTAAATAAACACTGGTAATGAAATTACATTTTAATTAGAATAGCTAAACTAACCTACAACTAAAAATTAACTAACTACTCTCTTTCTTTTCTTTTCTTTTCTTTTTATAGTCCCTGAGGTAACTCTCTTTCTTTCCCACTTCTCTCTGGACCGTTGGATAGCTTCCATTTCATCACAGCCATCCAAATGGGTTTTGGCGGGAAATCATTTAGTGGCAGTTTTTGAGTGGAGTTGGTGAGGTGGGTGAGGTATTTAATGAGGGGGAGGGTTATAGGGGACAAAGGGGAGTGTTGGTGAGGAATTGGTGGGATTTGGAGAGGGAGCAGGGGGAGGGAAATACGGGGTAGGGGAAGGTGAACAGTGGAGGTTGACCGGGGTGTTTGACTGGGGTGGTTTATTTATTTATTTTGGAGTTGGGCTGGTGGTGGTCTAAGGAAGGGATTGGGTTTGGATTGGGGTAGTGGATCAGGCTTTGGTTTGGTTTGGATTAGTTTTGTGTTTTAATGGTTAAAAATCACAAGGACCATATATGTAAAAGCTGCAAAATTGAGGGACCATAGTTGTAATTTTTTTTCAAGTTATCACAAGGACCAAAGTTGCCAAATATGAATAGTCTAAGGTTAATGAGTATAAAATCCCACTTTAGGACCTCCAGGGACTAAAACTGTCAAATGTTGAAACTTGAGGGACTAAAGTGTAATTTCTTCAAACTTTCATTCCAGGGACCTTTTGTGACAACTTGTGATTTACCAAAGTCCAATGATGATTTTTCTTCCAATTATTTCCCACCAGGGACCAAATCTGCCAAAAGTGAAACTCCAGGGACTAAATTTGTAATTTCCAAATTCTGGGGACCAAAAGTGTAAATTCTCAAAACATTTTACCCAAGTGTTATTTTTAATAACTTTTTATTTTAAAAGGACTTGGGTTGACTTTTCTTGCAAAATAAATGCACAGGGACTAGTTTTGTAATTTTATGAAAGTTGGGGGACTGAAACTGCCAATTTTGCAAACTTTGTACATTTTTCATTTGTTTTTACTCGTTTTGCATCTAAAACATATAAAACACAATTTTGAAATATTTTTAGTATTTTGATGCATTTCTGAGTGTTTTTGTATGTTTTGCAGTTCAGATTAGACCAAAAATGATGAGTGTTTGAGCACTCATCAATCCCCCACACTAAACTATTGCTAGTCCCTAGCAATACTGTTTTGAAAACTTGATGGATTTGAAAAACTCTTTACCAAAAGCCATCACTTCTGGAGTAGCCAGGTGTAAGAATTGTGGCACACCTGATAACCGTGTGATTTTGAGCAAACCACCAGCTGTCAACGGATTTGATTAGTCTTTACCAAAAGCCGTTTGCTTCTGGACTAGCCAGCTCTTGATGGACCTAGTCAACATCTTGGTGAGCTGATTACCAATTATGGATTTTCCACGGCCTTTACCACAAGCCATAATCTTGTGGGCTAGCCAACTCATTTATTTCCGGGGAGTTGAGGAACCATACAATTTTGGGCAAATTGCAAGCCATAAACGGATTTGAGTTGTCTTTACCAAGAGCCGTTTGCTCCTGGACTAGCCAATCCCTTTTGTCGCTTAGACAAGGCGGACTGATTACCACAAAAATTTTGAAGCACCAGTGAAAAATTTTTGAAATTTTGGCTAAAAACGGGGGTATTATATAGTAAAATGTGATAAAATTCGCTAGAATAGCGAATACCCCCCCCCCCCCCCACTTAGCATGAATATTGTCCTCAATATTCAAAATCCCGGCTATTATGCCGACATTTTGAACGTAAAAAGGGCAACATTACAAGCTAAGCGTGGAAAACACCATTTTGTATTTTCACTTCTGTAATCATAGCATGGGGGACTCCCCTACACTTAGGGTGAAAACCCTATAAGCATGCTCTGTTTTTGTTTACCGAGTCGCTAGCGTGACTCGACCCCGAATTCATTTGTCCTTGGGGAAGCATGATGTGGAAGAAACAATCTCAATCGGACTTTCATTCAAAATGTTTGGACAAACATTTGAAGCACGTGAAAGTTCCATACCGATGAGATAAGTATCCAGCTCCAGATAAGGATACGTGAAAATGCCGGGATCAAAGATAGTGTCTTCATTCCCGAAGGAGTGAAGAAGGGAAGAAGTCACCTTATAGGTGAAGAAAAGGAAGAAAATCATGATAAAAAGCATGATTTGATCTTCTTCCTCAAGAGGAGGCTCAATAGCCTGAGTTTGGATTTCAAAGGTTAAGCTCGTAAACAACCCGGGAGGGTGGGTGGGAATTTACAAATTCTCAAGATTGAGAGCATCTCCCCCCGGGATATCAAACTCCGGAGGAGTCATGACATGATGAGCGAGTTCACCGGAGAACTCCTCATGAAGAGAATTATTCACAAGATGTGAATCTGTGAACTCATGTTCCGGAATAGACTCACAATCCTCGTTCTGAATATCAAATAGTGGATTATCAGAAATCAAAGTGAATTCAGAGTCGAATTCAAATAGAGGATTGGTGAGAGTAGTGTTGAATGTTTCGGGAACCAAGAGATTAATATTCTCTATTGGATTGTCGGGATAAGAAGTGAGTGACGGGTCATGATATAGGAGACTTTCAATTTCTCCCAGATCGGCTTGGAAATCGAGGAGACCATCATCACTTTCCAATGAAAGTGGATCGATGTGAGCGAGTTCATCAGCGAACTCCTCAAGAAGATGATCAGCATCAGTTTGTGGAACTGATGCCTCAACATACTCGATGTCTCCATAAGATGTACAATCATCGCTAAAATCTGAGAAAGTCTCAAATTGATCTTTAGGACACTCAATAGATGAAGGAATATCACATACATGATCCAAAGTTCCCTGTGACTCTCTCGGGATTGGGACAAGGATCTCAACACTAGACTTTATTAATTCGTCCGATTCCTTATCAGGAACAGTGCTAAGATGCTCATCCCCCATGATCAGAGAGTGAGTGTGAACTTCAGGTGTGATAACAACAGACTGAGGGAGTTTAGAAGTACTAGCAGTTATGGAATTTTCAAGTTCCATTTGATCAACGGCTAGTGACTTGGTCACATTATTTTCTCCCTGATTTTCAATGGAAGGAATTACAACAGACGAATCTGATGAATCTTTTTGAATAATGACAATGTTATCTTCATCATCATCACTGTCATCATCGTCATCATAAAGAGCAGCATAGCGAAGATTGGCACGTAATTTAGCCGCTCTTTGCTCAGCAAGTAATTCTTCCATGCTCAATTCGTTTCTAGCATCTCGTTCTTCAGCAAGTAATTCTGCCATTGATTTCTCACGAGAACCTTGAAACGACGTAGTAGCCAACCCCTCCTTAAATTTTTTAAATGCCTCAAGAACCTCATCACAAAGGTCTTGTGGGAATTGAGGAGTTGCTTGGGTAATTTGGTACTGTGGAGGTGGGTCTTGAAACAAATAGTCGTAATTGTTACAAGGAAATGGATTCCCTGTTTGACAATCAGAACTGTAGTGTGGACCACCACAGTACTCACAACAGTAAAACTGTTGAGTCTGGTTTGGTGTATCTTGATACGAAGCATCATTGAAGTTTGGATAATATGATTCTTGCTCGTATGAATGTGTTGGGTAATTGGAAAAATTTGAAGAGTCGTTGAATGAGTTTTGAATAGGATCATAAGCAAAAGAATTACTCGACCCACAAAACAAACAACTCCCGTTTTGGATATCATTACCACATTGTACACATGTACACCAACGACATGGCAAACCAAAAAGCGGCTCACCACAACCGACACAAGGAACAAAATCTGGAGGTGGGACAAGTGGTGTGCTCTTAGAGCTAGCAATTTCCACCACTTCTGTTATGGTCTCGGGTTTTGGTTCTTGATAAACGTGAAGGTTAGGTAAGTCATTCTTTTCAGTCACTGCCCTAAGCTCAGCACGTATGCTTGACAAACTTTTGATCGTAAACCGTGAAAGGTTAGGATCAATTCTTGAAGGTTTGTCATTAATAGCACGTATCTCGGGCTTGGAAGAATTTGGTGAATCATTGAGAGAATTTGGACTTATGAATAGATTGCACAAAACACAAAATCTATTACTACAATTATTGCCACATTTCTCACAAATACACCGGAGACAACGAAAGCCGTTCTCAATCGGGCTTTTACAGTGAAAACACGTGTAGCCGAGAGACGTCATAAGAATTATACATGAGATGGGTATAAGAAGGTAGAATCAAATGGATAGAGGGTAAGGAAAAATATTTTTGGGTTTTTTTGTGAAAAGGTATGAACAAGGATGGATAAATGTACAATGGAACGAATTCCAAAGTCACTAATCAGAAAAACCGTTTAGATACGCACATAACCTCCCCGGCAGTGGCGCCAAAATTTGATTGACTCCAAACGGTCAACCTAATTGACCAGGTGATGGTCAACATGGTCAAACAGCCTAGAGTCAATGCTCCGTGGAATATAAGGTTTCCTCGGGTCGTTATGTCCCGACGAGGTGTGGATTGTATTCAAACGGTTTCGTGATCGGGTGAATTTGGATGGAAAGGGGTTTGAGTGTGATTAAGCTAAAGAATATACGAAGAAATAGCTTAAAGAAGCTATATGAATAAGACGGGAAACTAGGAAAAACCAGAAACGATTAAAACCTAAAAACGCGTACGTTACGTTTAAATAAAACGTAAACGTACGAAATAAAAAGTGAAAACGGAAATCTGAAAACACCCAGGGGGTGAAAATGACTTTTTTACAAACTAAAAGATAAAAGAAAATTTTTAGAAAATTAAAATAAATTTTAACCCTAATTAATTATTTATTATTAATTAAATACTATTTAATACTTATTATTAATATTTAAAACACTTAAATATAATTTAATACTAATTAAATGCTAGAAAAATGAAAATAAAATTTCTAAAATTAAAAAAAATAACTAAAAACAAGTTTTAAAAATAAAAATAAGTGTTTTTGTCTTTTTGTGGATTTTCTATTAATTAATTACTAATTAATTACTAATTACCTAATTAAATTATTTTAAATTAAGAAAAATACTAAATGAACAGTAAAAATCACAAGAAAATTTCTAAAATTATTTTACAACATATAAAAGCTATAAAAATATAAAAACAAGATTTTACTTCATAAAAACTAAATATGCTATTTAATACTAATTATTAATTAATAATTAATAAAACTAAAATTAATTCTAATAAATACTAAAGGACAAAATAAAAATCTGAAAAAATTATTATAAATACTTTAATATATGTGGAATTTAATAAAAATATAAAATAGCTAAGTACTTAAAAAAAATTAAAAATGAAAATTAAAATTAAATTACATTAAATAGAAACTATCACTTAATTTTAAATTTGTTTTTCTTGATTTTTCTTTTACAAACCCACTTAATACTTAAAAACAAACACTTTTTTTAAAAACAACTTTTTTATAAACTTAAAATAAGCTGAGAACAAGCTTATAAGTTGTGACAGTTGACTTTGGTCAACTGTCAAGGGAAATAAGCTAGAATGGCTTAAGTGGGACCCACAATGGGTAAATTCTGATCCAAATAACTTATGTGAACATGTTTAAGCAGAAAGAAGCCAAAAATCCCCACAAATTAAGCAACAAGCAATAAATAAGCACTTTGAACTAGTTAGGAAACTGAAAAGTGGGACAAAGTTTGGGGGTAATTCCAGGTGGGTCCCAGGGGTTTTCAGGTCAACCCAAGGGTTAAAACCCAAAGTATGGTAGGAGGGGGGTTGGAAGAAACCAAAATGGTGGCTTGGGGACCACAGTGGTGGTCACAAAACCACCACCAAGTGTGGTGTTGGGACTGATCTGCTGGTGCAGGGGAGTGATGCCCCCTGCAAGTGTTTTTGAGGCAAGGTGGGGCCCAAAAGAAAATTTGCAAAAATATATAAATGGTGGGAACACAAAGCTAAACTGGTAGTCTACAAATTACAACAAATTTCACTCCATGAAAGCAAACACACAATTCATATAAAATCTGGCAATTTTGATCAAAACTGAGAACCATGAACTTTGACTTTTTGCTAAAAACTCACAATTTGACTTTTTTCAACTTTGGATCCCTCCTACAGATTTAATATGATATTATAAGCTATTAGAAAATGAAATTAAGTTAAAACATCAACTAATAAAAGGATTTGGGTGGGCTTGAGGACTCACAGCTCCAACAGTGAACTGTGGAGCTTTTGGAGATGAGTTTTTGACTATTTAATGAAAACCACTGAATTTAAGGCTTATCCTATGCTAACACAACCTAAGGTGATAAGTCTAAACAAAATTTACCAACTAAACTTCACAAATGCACAGGGTAATCCCCTGTGCCAAACACCCCTTTAGATTGACTGTTTGATGGTTGAAATAGGTACAAGGCAAATTCAGCCAATGCAAGTACACACAAGTTATCACTAGACTTAACTAATATGAAAAAAAGTACTAATCAACCAGGATTAAGCAATAAATCAGAGCTAGAATAATCAATAAACAAGAGACAATATATAAGATGAAATTTGAAGTAAACTGAGACAAATGGAATTCTGACCTCAGGACAATAGCATACACTCATATGAGCTTATTAACACCATACTAAACCTGCTTAACCCACAATCACCATTCCTGAGTCAGTCACACCATCATTGATCCTTGTTTGACTTTTGTTGACCAAGTGTAATTTTAATGTTTAACCCTATTTCAATCCTTTCTGAGCTTATTAAAGCTTATAAATTGCTTGTGTGAAACAAAATAACCATTCAAACAACACTTTTATAACATCACAGCTAAAAATAAGTTTTCCAAATTAAAAATTGCAATTTGTAAATAACAAAAGCTTGAACTACTTAACTGACTTGAATTAGATTCTTTGTTACATCAAAAACTATTAGGAGTTCAATTGAAAGCTTAAATAAACACTGGTAATGAAATTACATTTTAATTAGAATAGCTAAACTAACCTATAACTAAAAATTAACTAACTACCCTCTTTCTTCTCTTTTCTTTTCTTTTTATAGTCCCTGAGGTAACTCTCTTTCTTTCCCACTTCTCTCTGGACCGTTGGATAGCTTCCATTTCATCACAGCCATCCAAATGGGTTTTGGCGGGAAATCATTTAGTGGCAGTTTTTGAGTGGAGTTGGTGAGGTGGGTGAGGTATTTAATGAGGGGGAGGGTTATAGGGGACAAAGGGGATTGTTGGTGAGGAATTGGTGGGATTTGGAGAGGGAGCAGGGGGAGGGAAATACGGGGTAGGGGAAGGTGAACAGTGGAGGTTGACCGGGGTGTTTGACTGGGGTGGTTTATTTATTTATTTTGGAGTTGGGCTGGTGGTAGGCTAAGGAAGGGATTGGGTTTGGATTGGGGTAGTGGATCAGGCTTTGGTTTGGTTTGGATTAGTTTTGTGTTTTAATGGTTAAAAATCACAAGGACCATATATGTAAAAGCTGCAAAATTGAGGGACCATAGTTGTAATTTTTTTTTCAAGTTATCACAAGGAACAAAGTTGCCAAATATGAATAGTCTAAGGTTAATGAGTATAAAATCTCACTTTAGGACCTCTAGGGACTAAAACTGTCAAATGTTGAAACTTGAGGGACTAAAGTGTAATTTCTTCAAACTTTCATTCCAGGGACCTTTTGTGACAACTTGTGATTTACCAAAGTCCAATGATGATTTTTCTTCCAATTATTTCCCACCAGGGACCAAATCTGCCAAAAGTAAAACTCCAGGGACTAAATTTGTAATTTCCAAATTCTGGGGACCAAAAGTGTAAATTCTCAAAACATTTTACCCAAGTGTTATTTTTAATAACTTTTTATTTTAAAAGGACTTGGGTTGACTTTTCTTACAAAATAAATGCATAGGGACTAGTTTTGTAATTTTATGAAAGTTGGGGGACTAAAATTGCCAATTTTGCAAACTTTGTACGTTTTTCATCTGTTTTTACTCGTTTTGCATCTAAAACATATAAAACACAATTTTGAAATATTTTTAGTATTTTGATGCATTTCTGAGTGTTTTTGTATGTTTTGCAGTTCAGATTAGACCAAAAATGATGAGTGTTTGAGCACTCATCACCAAGCTAGGAGGTGCATCACCTCCTTGTCACCACCTTGCCTAAACCGCCTCCCTCGGCCTCTCACCACCGCAACCGGCCTATCTCAGCCCCCTATCTACCTCCTAGCTCCTCCTTGTCACCTCCTAGACCTGCCACACCACCCTATAGCCTTGCTTGCTTGACCTCCCCCCCCCAAGAGACATGGCAGCCGTTTTCTTGCTCGCTTCTCTTTACGCGGGTATAAATACCCCCTCCTCCCTCCAATCTTGCTCACACCTCTTCTCTTCTTTACCTTACACATATTCAGTAGTACAAAGTCCCTAGGAATTCAGTTTAGAAGCTTGGATAGTGTTGTGTTGTGGTTTTGGCTGAGAGATCCCCTAGAAAACCCTAAACCCTCGTTAAACCCTAAGCTAACCAAGTAAGCTTTACATTTAGTTCTATTAGCTTTAGTATAGTCTTAGGATAGTATTAGGATGCCTTAGATCCCTTAGGAACCCTTGCATGAGCCTTGAACCATTTCATTTACTAGTTTACATTTTAAAACCCTAAAATGAGTTTAATACATGTTTGCATGCTATACACCCTTTACATGACCTATAATCTAAATTAGATAACTTAAATAAGCTAAAAGTAGTTAAACATATGCTAGAAAACTTAGTTTTTACATAAAAATATAAGTTACATGCATTTAGGACTAGTTTTGCAAAACTTTACATGCATAAGGGTATATATCACAAATTCCTGAAATTATAAAGTCTAGGGACTGTTTTTGACATTTCCTAGAATTTATAAGTATAAGGACTAGTTTTTCAAAGTATTAAAACCTTAGGATAAATATTAAAATAAGTTATAAACTAAAAAGGACTAGTTATGCAAATATTATAAAGTTAAAGGTCTAAATGGTAAATACAGAAAACTTATAAGTTAAAGGGTTAAATATGTCATTTTTCAAAACTATAGAAGTCTAGGGACTAGTTGTGTCAAGTATAGATAGTTATAAGTATAAATAATATAAGTATTATAAGTTTAGGGTAGAAAACATAAATATATAAACTATAAGGGTATAAAGTGAAAATATCATATAAGTATAAAACCTAAATAAAGTTAGAAGCATAATGCAATAGTAGGGAGCTTCATGCGAGGAGTACTACGTGGATATTTCGTTTTGACGAGTTTGTTGGGTTTACGAATTAAAGTGCCCTGACTCCTCGAACGATTATTGCATATACTTCTGAGATATGATGGCCTGAACGGTGTTATGACTATAACTTCACGTAATAACAATATAGCT
This sequence comes from Artemisia argyi, assembly GCA_030686995.1. NCBI lineage: Eukaryota > Viridiplantae > Streptophyta > Magnoliopsida > Asterales > Asteraceae > Artemisia > Artemisia argyi. Next base: position 30,479,896 of record CM060678.1, read on the forward strand.
CAATAGTAGGGAGCTTCGCGTGAAGAGTATTAACTTCTGAATTATGATGGCCCGAACGGTATTATGTTGATAACATAATACAATAGTAGGGAGCTTCATGTGAGGAGTCATATACTTCCTGATTGTGATGGCCCGAACAGTGTTATATTATATCTAAAACATTAACAAACATAAGAACAATAACTTGAAGAAACTTAAACAAGATGACTAAAGCTTGACATACATCCAAGCCTACAACACACTAGGATACGTGAGTAAGGCAGTCTAGTTCCCGAGTCACTATTTGCATCACTTAGATTATCCTAAGCCCAGGTGAGTTCATAGCCTCATACTCTTTTTAAAAGCTTTCACTCTAAATGCTTTACAAACCTTGTGAGGGGGATACATGCTGCTTGCTTTACTTAAAACCAAATACAAGTCTTTTTCTTTGGTTGTTGCACGAGTAAACTAACTGCCACCACTACATAACCAAAATTCATGAATCTAATCGTTTGGTATATTTTACCCATGCGAACACGAATATAGTTGATAGATCTATTGGAGTTTGACAACTCCCATTGGTATTAACACCTCTTTGGGTGGTACTAATAAATATTATATTTGAACCCACTGAAGGTTTAACTTTGGCAAGTTATCCTTCCCATCCCCTCATGGTTGGGTTTGCAGCCCCCATGACCCGGATTGTTAACGTGTGGTCCATGATCTTAGTGCAACATACCCCACTCATAATAATTGTGCATGCCTCACAATTATCACACACCTTACATTTTCCCAAATGGGTGTAACAACTGAATCCATGGAACTTGTATTCACTAACCCTTAAACCTATGACTTTCACTCAACACCAAGTGTTGACTTTTTAACCATGTATTCTAGGTATACTACTTCTACGGAGATATGGCAGAAAGAGGCACTGAACTCGGAGGACTTTTAACCTGGTTATCATTCAAACATAACCTAACACCTAAATTTTTAGGACGTCATCAAAAATAAAAGTACATTTTTTTTACAAATAAAACTCTGATAATAATGAATGATAACTAAATTTCTAAAACGTCTCTTTTCGAGTCGTTTTCTATTACTGTAACTATAATTCTATGAAGTAATACCTTAAACACTTAATCCACTGCGATCAGTGAAAATGGGGGTGTTACATGACCATCTTGAATTCTTGAAGGGCTTGCATTGTGTCACACCCCGCCACGGCGGAAACGCGCGGGTGTAACTTCATGGATATCATCACAACACCTGGTGTCAACATAGAGAACAACTACATGCACAAAAATAGAGCAATGTACCAACACACAGTGTTGTAACAATACCCAAAGATAAACAAAATAAAATCCAAAAGGTAACTTCAATAAGTTTGAAAGTACCAAACATAAAACATAAATGTATCAAATCCAAAACCAAATAAAATCAAATCCCGAAACATAAATAAGTCTCCATGCAACTAAGTCTCGCCTAATTGCTGCCCTCAACTTTGGCCTTAGAATGCTCACCTAAAAATGATGCTTAAAATGTCAACATAACGTTGGTGAGATTCATAGGTTTAGACTCAACACACCAGGCAACCGAATTTACTGTGATTACAAAAATATAGCTGGACAAATAAATTATAGTTATCATATAGCTACATGCATTTGCAAGTTAATATCCACACATAAAGGCAACAACACTCATAAGGCAACCATTAGGACGGCTCGTGTCCTCCGATCCCATAATTAGTACCACATCAGGATGGCTCGTGTCCCCCGACCCCATAATTAGTGCCACATCAACATATCATCAATTAGGTCGCATGCGCGAGCAACAGGGTAAGCACCCTCCCAATTGAATCCCATAAACCAGTAACGAGTAGGAGTATTACTCTCCAATTGGATACTCCCCCCCCCCCCCCAATTGGACCACACAGCATTATCATCACATTATCCAATCCACATAATTTGGTACGAGTAGGAGTATTACTCTCCAATTGGATACTCCCCCCCCCCCCCAATTGGACCAAACATATATATCCACACAAGCAAATAATCACACATAGCATACATACGACAACATTATAAGTCCAAGCTCTTTAATACCACTCACATAATCACAGTAAACCAAAACATTTAAGACAAGCATCATTCCCATCCCAAGTTTAAAACAAAGTAAAAATATGGGACTATGAACTCACCTTAAACTCCGCAGCACCACAAAACAATACACAATCTATAATACACAAAAATAATCCACATTACATAAGGTCAAGCTAAAAGCTACAACCCATGTAATACATATATGATGGATGTCTAAGACTCATATGACCCACCATGAACTCACCTTAAACTCCGCAGCACCACAAAACAATACACAATCTATAATACAATAAAATAATCCACATTACATAAGGTCAAGCTAAAAGCTACAACCCATGTAATACATATATGATGGATGTCTAAGACTCATATGACCCACCATGGATCTCCTAGACACCACACTAACCACTACCATCACTTAATACTCACTAAATCCCTTGCACTCTAAAACTCAGAAAACGCAGAATTTTTTGAGTACATTCGCTCACATGAAATTATGACAAATAAAGCTTAGCAACTCACACAGAAAATTTACCATGGTCTCTCATAAGCATAGAAGCTAATCCCAGAAGGCCATGTACCAATAACACACACAAGTATTCATATAAAAATTTAAACTTGTCAACTACTCAAATTCGGATCTGAACGCACACCAAAAAGTTTTGATTTTTAATAACTACTTCCATAAGTTTTTATCGCGAATCCTCTTCGTGGTAGTCTAATATAACCTAAAACTTAACTATTCCAGAAGACCAAGTCAAAATACCACTTTTACAACCACATGCCAACCACAAACTTTTACCCAAAATCTGTCCCGGTTTGACAGCTTTGACACCTTAACAAAGAAAAATCAAAAGACCGACTTCCCGACCGCAAAATCGATCGTGGCTGGACTTTTTGGAAAGATCTTTCATTATACTACAATTTAGACTTAAAATTCGTGATCTAACTCATCACCATCTGTTATGTACACTCACATCTTTACAGCCTTACAAATCTGTTCAAACCCTACCTCAATAACTAGCATGTTTTACGCTCAATTCCCTTAACCATTAACCATAATATTAACATCTAATCATCCTAACATGTTTTACTTCAATAATTTACAGATGTATATAAACCCTAGATTCCATTATATTAATTATTACATGAATCATAACAATAATTGATTAATTACACATAAGGGTTAAAGATTTTACCTTGATTCTTGATTTTTGCTAGACAATTATGAAACCCTAATTTTTTCTCTTGGATCCCCCTCTTGTGTCGGCTTGTAATGCAGGAAAAAGGGATAGGGGAGTTTTGATTTTGTATTTATAATTAATTTGGATAATCCCTAAAGTTTAGAGTTGTATTTGGTATCAAATTTGGTTTCCTTATTCCCCCCTAATACCTTAATCGGCCGCCCCCCCCCCCCCCCCCTAAATAATATATTTTTTTATTTTTTTTTAATTAATTTATTACACTCAAAACCTCATACTTTTCATATTTTATGTATTCCCATAACAAAACCTAACGTCTTTCGCGATAAACCTTAATTTTACGACAAACCGGAAAATATTCATTTTCAAAATAAAGTTTCCAAAAATAGATTTTTACACACTCCATGAGCATTTCCTCACAAAAACAACATCCCCGTAACTTACTAACGCTCAATAACTTGAACGAAGACTCGTTACGCAAAAAAACTCAAACCGCCAAATATACACAAGTCATTTCTACACCATATAAGTGATCAAAATGAACTTTCCCAAAATCAACATTATCAAAAATCACAACAACAACCACAACGCGAAGGGATTTAGTGCTAACTTAAATACTAACCACACTATAACACACAATAACACCCATAAAACTACCCAAACACCCCAAGCAAAGTTAGATTAACTCGAGGCTAAAAGTCTAACTAACCTGCTAAAATCGCGGTTGTTACATCATCCCCCACTTAGGGAAAGCTCGTCCCGAGATTTAACAGCTCGTATCATCAGACTCCTCAGCAAACAACTTAGGATATTTAGCTCTCATTTGATCCTCACGCTCCCAAGTAAACTCAGGACCACGTTTGGAATTCCATCGTACCTTTACCAATGCAATCTTACTACGCTTCATACTCTTAACTTCTCGGTCCATAATCTCCACAGGTTCCTCCACAAAGTGAAGCGTCTTATCAACCTTAATCTCATCTAATGGCACATGCAAACTAGCATCCGCCAAACACTTTTTCAAATTAGACACGTGAAACGTATCATGCATACCACTTAATTCCTCAGGCAATCTCAGCCGATATGCCACAAGTCCAATCTTTTCTGTAATCTCAAACGGCCCAACATATCTAGGTGCTAACTTGCCTTTCTTACCGAAACGCACAACACCCTTCCATGGTGACACCTTCAACATTACAAAATCTCCAACACTAAACTCCAAAGGTTTGCGACGATTATCCGCATAACTCTTTTGACGATCTCTCGCAGCCTTAAGTCTTTCCTTAATCCGGAAGACCATATCCGTAGTCTCTTATACCAATTCAGGTCCAATTAACTAACTCATCCCAACCTCTGCCCATAACACCGGGGATCTACACTTCCTCCCGTACAACATCTCAAACGGTGCACATCTAATGCTTGAATGATAGCTGTTATTATAAGAAAACTCAGCCAAAGGCAAATGAGTATCCCAGCTTCCTCCAAAATCAATAGCACAAGCACGAAGTAAATCTTCTAATGTCTCAATCGTTCGCTCACTTTGTCCATCGGTCTGTGGATGATAAGCAGTACTCATATCCAACCGCGTATTCAAAGCCTTTTGCAACGACTGCCAAAACCGCGAAGTGAACCTACTATCCCGATCCGCAATGATAGACACAGGCACACCATGCCTTGCCACAATCTCATTTATATAGATCCTTGCCAACTTATCCATCTTGTAATCTTCACGAATGGCCAGAAAATGTGCAGACTTCGTCAATCTGTCCACAATAACCCATATCGTGTCATGCCCATTACTTGTGCGAGGCAATTTAGTAATGAAGTCCATGGTTATATTATCCCACTTCCACTCAGGAATTGGCGGCTGCTGCAACAATCCAGAGGGTTTCTGATGTTCAGCCTTAACCTTCAAACATGTTAGACATCGACTGACATACTCAGCTATTTCCCTCTTCATACCCGGCCACCAATAAGCATCTCTAAGATCATAGTACATCTTATCAGACCCTGGATGAATCGAGTATCTCGTCTTATGAGCCTCATCCATGATCACTTTTCTCACGTCTCCCACCCGTGGAACCCATATTCGATCTAAGAAATATAGTCCACCATCTTCCTTCCTTTCCATCTGTTGATCTAAACCACGCAACATTTCAGCCACAAGGTTCTCATCCTTGCAAGCTTCCTCTTGTGCTGCCAATATCTTACTCTTAATCCCCGACTGCAATGTTATGCTCATAGCTCGCACACGCCTTGGCTTAATTCTTTCCTTTCTACTCAACGCATCGGCCACCACATTCGCTTTTCCAGGATGATAACGAATGTCGCAGTCATAGTCACTTAACAGCTCCATCCATCTTCTTTGACGCATATTCAACTCCTTCTGATTAAAAATATGCTGAAGACTCTTATGATCGGTATAGACCGTACTCTTCGTGCCATACAAATAATGTCTCCAATTCTTGAGAGCAAACACCACCGCATCAAGCTCTAGGTCATGAGTAGTATAATTCTTCTCATGAACCTTGAGTTGGCGTGATGCATAAGCTATCACCTTTCCCCTTTGCATTAACACGCATCCCAATCCTTGATTCGACGCGTCGCAATATACCACAAAATCATCTAGCCCATCAGGTAATGTCAGAATAGGTGCATTACACAAACTATCCTTTAACGTCTGAAAAGCCACTTCTTGCTCATCTCCCCACTCATACTTTTTATTCTTCTGAGTCAACATAGTGAGAGGCTTAGCAATCTTTGAAAAATTTGCTATAAATCTCCTGTAATATCATGCCAATCCTAAAAATGAGCGTATCTCAGAAGGTGTCGTAGGAGCCTTCCAATTCTTGACCGCTTCTATCTTGCTAGGATCTACATGTATACCTTCACTATTCACTATATGACCCAAAAATTGTACCTCTTGCAGCCAAAATTCACATTTAGAGAACTTAGCGTACAATCTCTCATTCTCCAACAAACCAAGTATCAACCTTAAATGCTCCCCATGTTCTTCCTTCGACTTAGAGTAAATCAGAATATCGTCGATAAACACAATTACGAATTTATCCAAATAGGGTCTACACACACGATTCATCAAATCCATGAATACCGCTGGTGCATTAGTCAACCCAAATGGCATAACCATAAATTCAAAGTGTCCATATCGAGTTCTAAAAGCCGTCTTGGGAATGTCCTCTTCGTACACTCTTAACTGATGATAACCAGATCGCAGATCTATCTTTGAGAAAAATCTCGCACCCTGCAACTGGTCGAAGAGATCATCAATTCTAGGTAAAGGATACCGATTCTTCACCGTCAATTTATTCAACTCTCGATAATCAATACACATTCTAAACGAACCATCTTTCTTCTTAACGAACAAAACAGGCGCTCCCCACGGAGAATGACTAGGTCGAATAAACCCCTTATCCTGTAGTTCTTTCAACTGTGCAGCCAACTCTTGCATCTCCGTAGGTGCCAATCGATAAGGAGCCTTCGCTACCGGTGTCGCTCCAGGAATTAACTCAATACGAAACTCCACCTGCCGTATTAGCGGTAATCCGGACAAATCCTCAGGAAAAACACCCGAAAACTCACATACAACTGGAATATCCCCCACTTTGAGTTCTCTAGTCTTCGCACTCAAAAGGGATTTCAAATTCTTCTCCACGCTTTCTCCTTGTACTCGCAACACAACTCCGCTTTCTAATGGAATTCGAACCACCTTTTCATGGCATATTACTTCAGCTTTATGCCTAGCCAACCAATCCATCCCTATTACCACATCAAAGCTACCATGTCCTAAGGGTATTAAGTCAATCTTAAACGCAACACCCTCTAACACGATAACGCACTCACGTATAACTTTATCAACTTCTACTTCTATACCACTAGCTATTTCAATCAAAATACTAGGTCTAAGTTCACTAAACTTAACACCCAATATTCTAGCAAATTCAATAGTAGCAAAACAATAATCCGCACCCGTATCAAATAACGTAGTAGCATAATGACCATTGAGAGAGAACGTACCAGTAACAACATTCGGGTCTTGGCGCGCCTCGCTTGCATTCATTGTGAATGCCTTTCCCCTAGCTGCATTTCTATTAAACCCTTGTCCTTGTCCTCCTTCAATAGCCAACTGACTCCCAGGCCGTCCAAACATTCCAACCAGTTTGGGACACCAGTTTCGCATATGATCAACACTACCACACTCATAGCATGCCCTGCGAATAACCCCTGTGCCAACCGAGTTGATTGGAGTCGCTTGAGTAATCACAGCACGACAATCCCTAGCAAAGTGTCCAGGTTTGCCACACCTGTAACACCCACGACATGGTGTGTTCTCGTGATGACAGTAACCACACTTAGCACATCTAGGGGCGTAACCAACATTTCCCTTCTTCTCATTACTACCAGTCACAGCTGTAGAGGCTGTTCCCACATAACCCGCTGCCTTTAAAGAATCCGTTGCTACGAACCCCTTTCCTTTTCTTGCTTTCTTATTGTCACCACTAAAACCAGCTGTCTTAGTAGTAGTATCAACTTCCTCTCGCTTCTTCTCTCCCGACTTTGCCAGTGTTCCACTCCTTACTGCTTCATCCGTTAATGCCCCAGCCTTTTGAATAGCACTTAGAAGCGTTGTCGGCTCAGTCGCCCTAACCATCGAACGAATCTGTGGAACCAATCCATGGATATACTTCTCAATACGCTTCGATTCAGGAGTTACTAGATGAGGAACCATCCTAGCTAACTCATGAAACCTATCAGTGTACCCCATATGATTAGCCCCAACCATAGTATGATTCCACAATTCTTCTTCCAACTTTTGCAACTCATTGACTGGGCAAAACTCCTCCGTCATTAAGGCTTTGAAGTCCTCCCAAGTCATCCCCAAAGCCGCAACTCGTCCCCTTGCCTGAAGTTGCGTGTTCCACCAGGTCAACGCCTTGTTAACCAAAGAAATAACCGCATACTTAACTTTCTGGCCCTCACTACATCCACTTATATCCATCACAGACTCCATTTTCTCTATCCATCGAGTGAGTGCAATCGCACCACCCTTTCCATCAAATTCCTTAGGCTTACAGGCCATGAACTCCTTGTAAGTACACCCATTATTTCCGCCTCCTCCACTTCCAGCACCATCAGGATGAGCTCCACTGCCTATCTGCGCACTCAATTGAGTCACTAGTTCAGGCATTAAGGCTTCTAGCTGCTGGTTGATCATTTGTTGAAAGATAGGGTTGCTATTCCCAACAATGGGTGTCGACTTCTTGGACTTCTTGGGTGTCCGGTAAGCTCCACTCATAGGTGACTTAGTGATAGGTCGTCTTGGTTTCCTTGGCGCCATTTCCTAAACATGCAGGACAATAGAACCATTAGAGACCATTCACAAGATTCTATAATCTCCATAATCCTACTCAAATCATCTACCTCCCATAAGCATATCACCATTGATTCAATGTAACATTGGCTGTAAGTCCACATATGTCGTGATACATTTATAATTGTGTTGGCCACCCACAATTTTAGATGTATCCTTCCACATGTGTACTTACTTCCAAAGCCACACCTAACAATAGTAACATCTTATAACAAATAGCACACAATCACTACTAACCAAAATATACACCCACAATACACATAATATACACACCATAAATATCCAAACTCGCCCAAGGCTTCTCATTAAAACACGGGATAAATCCCAAAAATCCGAAGGAATTTACATTCCAACGTATAATCAATGTCAAAACAACTCAACAAGACCATAAAACATTAAAACATAACATATAAAAAAAACAAGTCGTACGCAGTTCGAGTCCTATCTAAGACCTAAAACGGAGTACGTGCAGTGGACTCCAAGTCCGAATCCACTTCCTCCTCCTCGCTCACCCATCCATTCTTATTTCCATGATTCTGTGGTAGAGGATGTCTTGCAAAACCATCTTCATGATCTCTTAACTCTTCATCAATCATATACACAAAATCATACAATCCTCGGGGTCTAGCCCATACTCCCCCATCATCTTCCAAAAACTGAGGACATTTGAACGGGTACTTGGTGGTGAAGCCTTCCTTATCAGCTACTTTTGTCTCATATCTTTCTACCAATTCCCCATTCACATTCTCCAATGTCATCTTCTCCTCAATCACACATGGTACCATGCTAGCGGGGACCAATATCCTCCTGTTGGTTCTCTTAATCTTCCCAACTCTCTTGCGTCCCTTAGCAACTACAGTAGCCCAACAAAGTGTCTTTCTTGCAGGAGGTGCCATTCTATAAATGACACACACACGTTGCTAAGTACAGGGTTCGATAGACGTTCAAAAACTCAATAAAATAACTCATAATTTAGGAAAATAAACATGTAAGATATTATACTTACACATAGGTCCTAAATACAACTATATGAGGGACTCCTAAGCTATAGTCTAGGTTAAACCACCTAATTCTCTATAACCAAGGCTCTGATACCAATCTGTCACACCCCGCCACGGCGAAAACGCGCGGGTGTAACTTCATGGATATCATCACAACACCTGGTGTCAACATAGAGAACAACTACATGCACAAAAATAGAGCAATGTACCAACACACAGTGTTGTAACAATACCCAAAGATAAACAAAATAAAATCCAAAAGGTAACTTCAATAAGTTTGAAAGTACCAAACATAAAACATAAATGTATCAAATCCAAAACCAAATAAAATCAAATCCCGAAACATAAATAAGTCTCCATGCAACTAAGTCTCACCTAATTGCTGCCCTCAACTTTGGCCTTAGAATGCTCACCTGAAAATGATGCTTAAAATGTCAACATAACGTTGGTGAGATTCATAGGTTTAGACTCAACACACCAGGCAACCGAATTTACTGTGATTACAAAAATATAGCTGGACAAATAAATTATAGTTATCATATAGCTACATGCATTTGCAAGTTAATATCCACACATAAAGGCAACAACACTCATAAGGCAACCATTAGGACGGCTCGTGTCCTCCGATCCCATAATTAGTACCACATCAGGACGACTCGTGTCCCCCGACCCCATAATTAGTGCCACATCAACATATCATCAATTAGGTCGCATGCGCGAGCAACAGGGTAAGCACCCTCCCAATTGAATCCCATAAACCAGTAACGAGTAGGAGTATTACCCTCCAATTGGATACTCCCCCCCCCCCCCAATTGGACCACACAGCATTATCATCACATTATCCAATCCACATAATTTGGTACGAGTAGGAGTATTACTCTCCAATTGGATACTCCCCCCCAATTGGATACTCCCCCCCAATTGGACCAAACATATATATCCACACAAGCAAATAATCACACATAGCATACATACGACAACATTATAAGTCCAAGCTCTTTAATACCACTCACATAATCACAGTAAACCAAAACATTTAAGACAAGCATCGTTCCCATCCCAAGTTTAAAACAAAGTAAAATTATGGGACTATGAACTCACCTTAAACTCCGCAGCTCAACAAAACAATACACAATCTATAATACACAAAAATAATCCACATTACATAAGGTCAAGCTAAAAGCTACAACCCATGTAATACACATATGATGGATGTCTAAGACTCATATGACCCACCATGGATCTCCTAAACACCACACTAACCACTACCATAACTTAATACTCACTAAATCCCTTGCACTCTAAAACTCAGAAAACGCAGAATTTTTTGAGTACATTCGCTCACATGAAATTATGACAAATAAAGCTTAACAACTCACACCAAAAATTTACCATGGTCTCTCATAAGAATAGAAGCTAATCCCAGAAGGCCATGTACCAATAACATACACAAGTATTCATATAAAAATTTAAACTTGTCAACTATTCAAATTTGGATCTGAACGCACACCAAAAAGTTTTGATTTTTAATAATTACTTCCATAAGTTTTTATCGCGAATCCTCTTCGTGGTAGTCTAATATAACCTAAAACTTAAATATTCCAGAAGACCAAGTCAAAATACCACTTTTACAACCACATGCCAACCACAAACTTTTACCCAAAATCTGTCCCGGTTTGACAGCTTTGACACCTTAACAAAGAAAAATCAAAAGACCGACTTCCCGACCTCAAAATCGATCGTGGCTGGACTTTTTGGAAAGCTCTTTCATTATACTAAAATTTAGACTTAAAATTCGTGATCTAACTCATCGCCATCTGTTATGTACACTCACATCTTTACAGCCTTACAAATCTGTCCAAACCCTAACTCAATAACTAGCATGTTTTACGCTCAATTCCCTTAACCATTAACCATAATATTAACATCTAATCATCCTAACATGTTTTACTTCAATAATTTACAGAAGTATATAAACCCTAGATTCCATCATATTAATTATTACATGAATCATAACAATAATTGATTAATTACACATAAGGGTTAAAGATTTTACCTTGATTCTTGATTTTTGCTAGACAATTATGAAACCCTAATTTTTTCTCTTGGATCCCCCTCTTGTGTCGACTTGTAATGCAGGAAAAAGGGATAGGGGAGTTTTGATTTTGTATTTATAATTAATTTGGATAAACCCTAAAGTTTAGAGTTGTATTTGGTATCAAATTTGGTTTCCTTATTCCCCCCTAATACCTTAATCGGCCGCCGCCCCCCCCCCCCTAAATAATATATTTTTTTATTATTTTTAATTAATTTATTACACTCAAAACCTCATACTTTTCATATTTTATGTATTCCCATAACAAAACCTAACGTCTTTCGCGATAAACCTTAATTTTACTACAAACCGGAAAATATTCATTTTCAAAATAAAGTTTCCAAAAATAGATTTTTACACACTCCATGAGCATTTCCTCACAAAAACAACATCCCCATAACTTACTAACGCTCAATAACTTGAACGAAGACTCGTTACGCAAAAAAACTCAAACCGCCAAATATACACAAGTCATTTCTACACCATATAAGTGATCAAAATGAACTTTCCCAAAATCAACATTATCAAAAATCACAACAACAACCACAACGCGAAGGGATTTAGTGCTAACTTAAATACTAACCACACTATAACACACAATAACACCCATAAAACTACCCAAACACCCCAAGCAAAGTTAGATTAACTCAAGGCTAAAAGTCTAACTAACCTGCTAAAATCACGGTTGTTACACATTGTCATTTCTTCAATAATATAATTAAGGGACCAAACTTGACAATTTATGAAACTTGGAGGACCATTCTTGTAATTTCTTTAAACTTCAACAAAAAGGGTCATTCTTGTCATTTCTTGAATCATGAAAGACTGATTTGGCATTTTGAGTTCCACTTTGACCATTTGCTTCCCCGGCTTCGGCTTTTGACACTTTTCCAAATCGCGTGCTCGTTTTTGTCTTTTTAACTTGATTTTTGTCCAATTTCCATAATATCCGTTCTTGCACAATCACAAACACAAAAACACAATATCTTTGGCATTTATGGTTAGTTTTTGATCGTTTTGGTCATAATTTGGCAAATAAAAGGTATGTAAATAAGCACATACCAAACATCAACTTGTTAACCATAAATTTCAGGTCTGTTAGCAAAACTTTAAAAACATATATAAACAAGTCATTTATCTTTTCAAAATATAATATTATGACACACGTTAGCCACTCAATTGCAAAGTGGAAAAAATTTAGAAGTGTAAAAAGTAACAAGAGAACGACATGTGTCCCCCATCTCATATTAATCAAAAAAATCCCGTTAGGGGTAAAATGGTCATTTTACATGTTTTTTGCTTTTCACCCTCAAACTTTAATAAACATAACTACTCCCTCCGTCCCAAATTTATTGTACACTTTGAATTTTCAAAGTCCAAATAGTTCATCTTTGACCATAAATATATATTTTTTTTTTATATAATACTTGATGAAAAATTATACCATTGAAAAGTACACTTAAAACTCAATCCATTTATATATTTTGTATCAAATATTATGTAACACCCACAAAAATATTTAAGGTCAAAGTTTAAGAAGAAAGACTAAAAAAGTCAATTGTGGACAATAAATTTGGGACGGAGGGAGTATTAAACAGTAAACTTGTAGAAAAAACCGATTTTACCATAATTTTTAAAATTTAATCATCTTTAATTTGGTATAAATTTTGTTAAATATTCCAATTTAACAAGTTTTATACCAAATTAAAGAGGATAAATTCTAGAAATTATGGTGAATTTTTTATTTTATTTTGTTTTTATTATTTGTTTTTTTTTTTATTTTTTTTTAAGTTTGTCGTTTAAAAGTTATGTGCGTTTGAAGCTTGAGGAGGAAAGTCCAAAAATGGGCCAAATGACATTTTTACTCATGGGCAAATTTTTGAATAAAATAGAATGGTAGACACGTGTCTGATGATAAGTGGATTTCCACACTTTTTATTTTTTAGTTAATTTGCAATTGAACACTTATCAAATAACTAAAAGTAATTAAAAATGTATTGTGATACACCAATTAGTGCTAGGGGTGTGCACGGTTCGGTTTGGGTTAGTTTTTGGCTAAAACCGAAACCGAACCGTAATGTTCGGTTTTTATAGAACTCAAAACCGAAACCATTCAGTTTTTGGCGGTTCGGTTTTTTCGGTTTATTATCGGTTGCGGTTCGATTTTTCGGTTTTTTTGGTTTCTAACCGTTTATATTTGGGCATGAAAAATATATACCAACAAACTTATATTACATAAAAAATTGGTTATTCTTATTTACCTTTTTTTGTCAATCTAAGCATAATAACATTTATTGCATAAACATTTAATTACACACATATAAATAAGAAACACACATGCAAATGAACATACATATAGTATGATCATCGTCATATATTTATTGATATATTCTAAAATAAACACACGACACGATAAACAATCATATAAACATAAACGTTAAAATAAATATATTATAAATCTACCAACAAAATAAATATGAATTTATAAATTTGATTTATTTAGTTATTTATTCATGTTATATTAATTATATATCATTATATAATAAAATCGGTTCGGTTCGGTTTTTACGGTTCGGTTTTTGGACGAAAACCGAAACCGAACCGTATTTTTCGGTTTTTGAAAAATTAAAAACCGAACCATCGGTTTTTAGTTTCGGTCGGTTTTTTCGGTTCGGTTTTTTTGGTTTTCGGTTTGGTTTCGGTTTTTTCGGTTTTGTTTGCTCACCCCTAATTATTGCATTAAATGTACTTTTATAAGGAAAATCTCTTAGGTATTTTATCAAACACCTTCTGTGCACTAAATATGTTTAAAATATCATTTTTAAAATGCAATATTTCACTCATATCATATCGGATTTGAGTGATTTAAATTCCCGGGTAGAGAATGACCAAAAAGTTATAACTTTCGTGTTTTAAGTTTTACATAATTCAGCCTTTAAGTTAAACAAAACTAAGGCCGAATATACGAAAAATTTCAAGAAAATCATAACCCACTTAAAATCTTAAAAAAAATTGTGATTTATATATCCGAGAAATAAATTCTGAAAATTATAGTGAAATCGGTTTTATTAAAAGTTTATTGTTTAACAGTTATGTGCATTTAAAGTTTGCGTTGCGAATCGTCGGTTAGTTTCACTTTTTATACTTCGTCGATTAGTTTCACCTTTTAACAATTATGTGCCTTTTAAGTTAGATAAAACTATAACCGAATATAATTTCAAGAAAATCATAATCCAATTAAAATTTAGAAAAAAAAAAAAAAAAAAAGTTTATCGTTTAACAGTTATATCAGAGCATTAAATTCTAAAAATTATAGTGAAATCGGTTTTATTAAAAATATATCGTTTAACAGTTACGTGCTTTTAAAATTTGGGTTGGTTAGTTTTACTTTTTATACTCCGAAAGGTTAGTTTTACTTTTTATACATTTTAAATTTCATAATGGATCGCAACTCTAATGACAAACTTGAAAATGATATGTGTCACAGCACAATTGATGGACATAAATAAATTGATTGCATCTTCCCATCATTTTCTTTACATTACATTACGCTGTATTATTATTTACACACACTAAAAACACGCACACACACAATCTGTATATATATAAATACCTCAGCACATTCTTCATTCTCCACTCAACGCCTTCATTCTTTCTTTCTTCTTCATTTTTATGTAAGCTCTCTCATCACTTTCTATTTAATAATGAAGTTAAATTGTACATTTGTTAATTAGATCTGTTTTTTTATGTTACTAACTCATGCTTAATTTAGCCTAGATCTGAATTAAATTACGAAATTGCCGCTTCTGATCTCATTTAATTAGTTACTTAATTTTAGGGTTTAATGACTGCTTATTTTTTAAGGCAGTTTGAATTGTTTGGATCTTTTAAACTGCTTATTTTGGGGTAAAATAAGATGTTTTTAATAAGCAGATGCGACATTATGGATAGATTCTATAAAGGGGGGTTTTGAATTTTGATTAAACTTATATTTGGTTTCTTATGAGCTTATTTGGCTTCTGCTTATTTATCGCAGTAAGCTCATAAGTACAAAAAAGTGCTTATGAAATGTAAACCGAATAAAAAGCTCAACCAAACACCCCCTAATTATTGTAAAATGAAACTTGAAGAATTATTTATAGTAGTTTTATTGATTATATAATTTTATGTTTCAGAGTGTTACAATATGACTAGTTATACGCCAAAGAATATCCTCATAACCGGGGCAGCTGGTTTCATCGCCTCTCATGTTGCTAATCGGCTTGTGAGAAGCTACCCTGATTACAAGATTGTCGTGCTCGACAAGCTTGATTATTGCTCGAATCTCAAGAATCTTAACCCGTCTAGATCGTCTCCTAATTTTAAGTTTGTTAAGGGGGATATTGGGAGTGCTGATCTGGTGAATTATCTTTTAATTACCGAGAATATTGATACGATTATGCACTTTGCTGCTCAGACTCATGTTGATAATTCTTTCGGGAATAGTTTTGAGTTCACTAAGAATAACATTTATGGGACGCATGTGTTGTTGGAGGCGTGTAAAGTGACTCGTGGTCAGATTAGAAGGTTTATTCATGTTAGTACGGATGAGGTGTATGGTGAAACGGAGGAGGATGCTGTTGTGGGGAACCATGAAGCGTCACAGCTTCTTCCTACGAATCCGTATTCTGCCACGAAAGCTGGGGCGGAAATGCTTGTTATGGCTTATGGTAGGTCATATGGGTTGCCTGTGATCACCACTAGAGGTAACAATGTGTATGGCCCAAATCAGTTTCCTGAAAAGTTGATCCCGAAGTTCATTCTTTTGGCTATGAGAGGGCAGCCACTTCCGATTCATGGTGATGGGTCGAATGTGAGGAGTTATCTTTACTGTGAAGATGTTGCTGAGGCTTTTGAAGTCGTTCTTCACAAGGGTGAAGTTGGTCATGTTTACAACATTGGAACCAAGAAGGAAAGGAGAGTTAATGATGTTGCTCGTGATGTCTGTAATCTGTTTAATATCGATCCTGAATCAAGCATCAAGTTTGTGGAGAACAGGCCGTTTAATGATCAGAGGTACTTCTTGGATGATGAGAAGCTTAAGTGTTTGGGTTGGTCCGAAAGGACCACATGGCAAGAGGGTCTAAAAAAGACTATGGAGTGGTACACCAGCAATCCCGATTGGTGGGGTGATGTCTCTGGTGCACTGCTTCCTCATCCACGAATGCTGATGATGCCTGGTGGAGTCGAGAAAGTCATTGATGTCCCTGAAAACGTTCAATCTGATTCACCTCATGCAGCTGTTAACTCTTCTCAGTTTCAAAAAGTGGTTCCTGCTGCAAAAACCAGTACCAACTCTGCTACTAAACCATCTTTCAAGTTCCTTATCTATGGTAAAACAGGGTGGATTGGTGGTTTACTTGGGAAAATATGTGAGAAACAAGGGATTCAGTACGAGTATGGAAAGGGTCGTTTGGAGGACCGGTCATCGATTGTTGCTGATATTAAGAATGTTAAGCCAACCCATGTTTTCAATGCTGCTGGTGTCACTGGCAGACCCAATGTTGATTGGTGTGAATCTCACAAGACCGAAACCATCCGTACAAACGTCTCGGGTACACTCACTTTAGCAGATGTTTGCAGAGATCAAGGGATTTTGGTGATGAACTTTGCCACTGGATGCATATTTGAGTATGATGCTGCACATCCAGAAGGTTCAGGGATCGGTTTTCTGGAAGAAGACACGCCCAATTTCACCGGTTCATTCTACTCCAAAACCAAGGCTATGGTAATTCCATTGATTACTAATTTCACATCTGAGATTTAACTGTGTGAAATCAAAGTTTTGTAACATAATTTTCTTATTTTTACAGGTTGAGGAGCTATTGAAAGAATACGACAATGTATGCACCCTGAGGGTCCGAATGCCAATATCATCAGACCTCAACAACCCACGTAACTTTGTCACCAAGATTGCTCGTTACGATAAGGTGGTCAACATTCCCAACAGCATGACCATCTTGGACGAGCTTTTGCCTATTTCCATCGAAATGGCAAAGAGAAACCTCAAGGGAATCTGGAACTTTACCAACCCAGGTGTCGTGAGCCATAACGAGGTCCTGGAGTTGTACAAACAATACATCAACCCAGAATTCAAATGGAAAAACTTCACACTCGAAGAACAAGCCCAAGTGATAGTTGCCCCACGAAGCAACAACGAGTTGGATACATCCAAGTTGAAGAAAGAGTTCCCTGAATTGCTATCGATTAAAGAATCATTGGTTAAGTACGTATTTGCCCCCAACAAAAAAGCTTAGTGAGTGTCGAAATCCCCATTGGCGTGTTATATAGGTATGGATATTATTACGCGTGCGATATGTTTAAACACGAAATTTACTTGTGATGTTTGTTCCTAGTGGTAAGTAAGATGAATACCGAGAGAGATTATAGAAAAGGCCGAGAGTTCTCCATTACATTTGTTAAAACTATAGCATATTGCTATTCTTGATTTTATTACAGAAAATTTGTTATCAATTACATAAAATCTTTGTTTCTTTACATGGCATTTTTGTTCCCATTCCAGTTGTATCATTCTGTCCTGTCATACTCGAAAACTATCCAAAACCAGCAATTTTTGGCACATTATATTCCTCTACTTGGTATGAAACAAGATCTGAGTTATGGTCAATCACGTTGTAATATGAAATTGTTGGATGATATAGATCTGAAGATGTAACATAGCTTATTGTTTTTATATAATTTCATTGACTGTAGAAAGTGTTATGGACAAAAATGGTGTGAATTTGGAATATTAAAAGATGACAGTTGTGACCAGTAGTTAAGGGAGGGAGTTGGCCATGTGGTCCACTCACTCACCGCGTTCATCATCTTTATGCTTCACCGACTCTTTCTCACACGCACTCTTTTAATGCAACTTCTAAATTCTCACTTATTTTGCTAAATAGTCAACCATTGAAGTTAAAACATAAAATCAGAGAACATTGCATCACCTGTTCTGTTGTTAAAACGAACGTGATTTCTATGGCTTTTCGGGCTGCGGTTATCCTCATGACTGTTATCGAATCTTTTGGATATCGAGTTGAAATCAATAAAAAACCTATACATACCATATAACTTATCAACCAACTATAGTCACTCGTTTATATTTTCACATTTTTATTTATTTATTTATTTTTTAAAACAAGATATCTTGCAAACGGTAAATCCTCAAACTACAAAAAAAATACCATCGCGACGAGAATTAAATCATCTTTCTATAGATATGCATTTTTATATACTTTCGACGAACATTTTTTTTCAATGAACTATTTTTTTTTTTTTTTTTTTAATTTTCGCCCAGAAAAATCATATATGATTCGTAAAAATCAATATGATTTAATTTTTACAAATCACATATGATTCTTACAAATCACATATGATTCTTACGAATCATATATGATTTTGTAAAAATCATATATGATTCGTAAAAATCACATATGATTTGATTTTAACGAATCACATATGATTTTTACAAATCATATATGATTTTTCTGGGCGGAAATTTTGCGAAAAAATAAGTTCGTCGAAAAAAAAATTCGTCGAAAGTATATAACAATACATATCTATAGAAAGATAATTTAACTCTCGTCGCGATGGTATTTTTTTTCGTGTAACGATTTACGGTTTGCGAGATATTTAATTTTTAAAAGAAAATAAAAGTTTATTTTTTTATTTTGATAAAAAAAAAAGTTAGTAGCTAAAATTGATTGATTGGTTCTATAAAATAAACTTGGTTCTACAAGAATTTTTTGGCGTGCTATCTAATGGTCTAAAACCTTTCTTTTTGAACGACAACAAATCAGTCTCACAATATTTAAATAGAATTTGAATCCATAAACATTTGATTAGAAACATTCTCACACATAAACATTTGGTTAGAACTAACACAACCACATTTTGGTTACGTCTACTAGTCTGGAACTAAAAACCAATACTTTCACAAAGACGTACAATAATAGGGTCAAAACATGATATATTTTAAACTAGGGGCATTTACATCTATGTCCTTACATAAATTGAATATTACATCAATATCCTTCTCAATTTTGTAATTACGTTATTATCCTTTATAAACTTTTATAATTACATTAATATCTTTTCCCAACTTTTTTAATTACATTAATATCATTCTCACACTTTTAAAATAACATCAATATCCTTTCAAACATTTAAATAGTCATATATATAAACAAAAATCAACATGTTCTCTTTTCAATCGAGGTCAAAAATGCATATGAACAAATAAATATATATGAGCAATATTTCTTTCATATTTATATCCAAACTTTTGTAATTGCATCATCACGTTCTTTTGTCGTTCGAAACCAAAAAGTATGTATGAATAATATGATCATTATCAATATAAAAGATAAATAAAAGTTTCATAATCTAAAATCAATATAATCATGATCTAATTGATTTTTGAACATATATATCCTTCTAAAAGTGTGAAAAAGATATTTATGTAATTACAAAAGTTTAGGAAGGATGTTGATGTAATTACAAAATTAAGAAGGATATTTATGTAATATCAACTTTCAGGAAAGATATACATGTAAATCTAGGTTCTCATCAATATAAAAAGATTAGAAACTTAAAAAATACGGATCTTTGTAACATGGACCAAAAAGGGCATATCATTTACTAATTAAGAAGTGGACACGCAGGTCAAAAAATATACACACAAACACAGCTACTACCCACGTCTTGTTTACTTCGCTAATCATGCCACCATTACATTCCCATTCAATCTAAGCTACTTTTAAATACCAAAAATGTCGCCACATGCTACCAACATCTTCCATGTGATCTCGAGCTTGAATTATTTGAAATGTGAACTTTGTTATAAGACGGTTTTGACGCTAGATAGATGCATGTGCAAGCCACCACATATATATCACCTAGCTAGAATGTAAACGACATCGAGACCTATTTTAGCAAATGATAGATAGTATCGGAATCAAGACTAAAAGTTATTATGTCTATACTAATTATAAAGGAAAAACAGTCAAAGTAAAAAGTTGAATTTTCAACATTTGGTCATATAAGAGAGAAAAATAATGTAATTAATACTATTATTTAAACACTTCATTATTTAAAAGTATAACGATTTATTCTCATTGTATAACCAATTAAAAACATATCTACCAAATTAAATACAACAAATTAAAATAATTAATACAAATCACAAACCGAGTTGACCCGGGATGCTTCAAACCAGTCGGGTTGACCCGGTTTAATTTGACCCGTTTCCGACCCAGCCTAGCAAGTTGACCCGGTTTAAATCGACCCATTTTAAAATATTATGTTTAATTCCCAAATCTTCAAACTTTTATTATTTTTCGTTTATAACTTATAAACTTTTTTTATCAATAACTATCTGTCGTTATAAAATCCCATTGCTATGCACGGGTACTCGTCTAGTTTCTTTAAAAGTAAAAAAGAGTCATGATGTTTATTTCATTAAAAAAAGTTTGGTATTACGCAGAAAATTGAACGCACGGGCACCCAGGAACCCCATTGATCCGCTCTTGACGATAGCTGAGAACTTAAAGCATGCGGAATAACTGAAGTTCTAGAGATAAATTAAATATAGACCGAATATCTATACTACATATAATGTAAAAATGGTTAATGTGGAATGTTAAGTTTTCAACAATAGTCAAATGAGAGAGAAAGTGGATGTAATTAATACTTTTATTAAAACACCCCAATACTTAAAATTACAATTATTTATTCACATTGTACAACCAAATTAAAGCATATCTACCAAATTAAATACAACCAATTCATACACAAATCGGGTTGACCCGGGACGCTTCAAACCCGGCGGGTTGACCCAGCTTAATTTGACCCGTTTTCGACCCAACCTAGCAAGTTGACCCAGTTTAAATACAACCAATTCAAAGACAAATCGGGTTGACCCGGGACGCTTCAAACCCGACGGGTTGACCCAGTTTAATTTGACCCGTTTTCGACCCAACCTAGCAAGTTGACCTGGTTTAAATCGACCAACTTTTCGACCGGAATGGTTCAACCGGTTGAACCACCCGGGTCGAACCGGGTTTCAAAACATTATCCATTACTTAAAAGCACAATGATTTATTCACATTGTACAACCAATTAAAAACATATCTACCAAATTAAATACAACCAATTAAAACACAAACCGGGTTGACCCGGGATGCTTCAAACCCGTTTTTCGACCGGAACGGTTCAACCAGTTGAACCACCCGGGTCGAACCAGGTTTCAAAACATTATGTTTAATTCCCAAATCTTCAAACTTTTATTATTTTTCGTATAACCTATAAAAATTATCAATAAACTATATGTCGCTATAAAATCTCGTTGCTTGCGGGTTGCCCACTCATTGCTTGCGTTTGAAAATTGGATGCCCGATTATTCTTTTAAGGAATCTTGATCCGGAAAATGGATTATGTAATGACACGAGGTTGATATGTAAACGTTTTGACCCTAATGTCATCAACGTCGAGATTGCTGTCGGGCAACACGCTGGAGTTAGAGTGCTCTTGCCAAGAATTCCTCTTGCTCCATCTGAAGAAGACATGTTCCCTTTCAAACTAAAGAGAACACAATTCCTTATTCGCCTTAGCTTTGCGATGACTATTAATAAAGCTTAAGGCCAAACAATTTCAAATGTGGATGTCTATTTGTCTGACTCTGTTTTCTCTCATGGCCAGCTGTATGTGGCATTATCTAAAGGGATTTCTCGTAGAACAACAAAGGTATTTGTTAATACAGTCAAAGAGTTCCGTCAAGCAGGAATCTACACCTCGAATGTCATTTATCAAGAAGTTTTACGCGAAGAATAACGTGTATTGTTAGTTTTTATTTCATAACTGATGTAATGTTTTACTTTCAATTTCATTAAATGTTTTTATATGTTGTTTGATAGATGTTAATAATTTTTTTTTTATATTTTAGTTATCATGTAGTACAACCGTTTGCAATTACATTCTGATTGGTTCACGTTCTATTTTGAACTCTACACAAAACACTCACCACAATATCACAAATCGTTAATTATCTGCCGCTAGATATTCCGTTGCTATGCACGGGTACTCGCCTAGTTTAAGATAAAATCGACTCTATAAAATCTTTTATATAATAAAAGAATTACATCATTTCGGAGTATTTTGGCAAATCCCTTCTCATTGAAAAAAAAAATTGGACCAATAGTAGAGCTCGATTTTGCCACGTAGGAGAAATCAAGAAACATGATTAGTCAATAGAAAGTCAAAATTAAATTGATTTTGGTCAAACTTAATAAATTTAGTAGAGAAATTTGGATAAGAAAAAAAAATGCATAAAAATATTGGTGTCAAATTTATGAAAACAAAAACTTAAAAAAAGATGAAGTAATTAATAAAAATTTAGTGATTGAATTTTAAATAATTTATATAGAGTAAAGTGTAAAATTACAAGTTTTCATGTTTTTTAATAACTTTATAAAAAACACAAATAACCCCTTACACTTTATACCCCTTATACTTTATAATATTAACTTTGTTTAAAATTACATGAGTATTAGTATTAGCTTTTAGACTTTCATCCATTAAAATCACAAAATTTGATAAATCTACGAATTAGTTTTAGTATACGTCAAATATTTTTTTAAACTAATATTAGTTTTAAACTTTCATCTATTAGATTTTTTTTTTTTTTTTTTTTTTTTTTTTTTTTTTTTTTTAAATAAGGACTCATGTTACTATTTAAAAGTTTAATTTATGCGTACACAGGTTTGAAATACGGGTAAATTATTAGTAACGGGAATATAAATATTAAATGATAAGCACGATATTGTGATATGAAAATAAGTATACACAATTCTACTTATAACAACGACTCATGAAATTGTTATTTAAAATTTGTATATAGATATCCATAAAAACATTTTAAAAACTTTACGGAACATATTTTAACTTTATCAACGCTCATTATGTGCTACTAAATTTACACATTTTATACAACATAATATCAATAGTTAAAGTTAAACAACAAAATCAACCTCAACCTCAACATGTCTGTCAGTTAAAAACGTTATACAAAGCTAATTATTAAAAAAAATAAAAAATAATAAAAATAAATAAAAAATTGGTTAGATAGTCATTGTTTAATATAGAAGGTGTTTCCTTAAATTATATAAAAAAAATACACGCATCACAATCCTTATTTGATAACAAAAAAAAATAAAAAATAAAATAAAATAAAATAAACGTAATAGTTAGCTGTTGTTAACAAATTATATGCAAGAATATTCAAAAAATTAAAACACATAAACCACAATTACAAAAAATTTACAAAATTTATAGTGAACTTTTTACATCATAAAACACATGAGAATTATTCAGAAATAATATATAAGTAAAAGAAATACCACAATTACAAAACACATCGTATATTAATAGCACGGGTTTGCGAAACTAAAAACATATATCACTAACATCTCACGCAAGTCAAGTATCATCATGTAATTTTGCTTGAATAATAAAATATAATTTTTAATTCAAAAGCACCTCCTAAAATAATAGGCAGGTTATAACATATACATATGATTTTTTATTTTTTGTCCACCAAGTAAAACCATTTAAAACATGTTAAGTGGTTCATTTCTTAATCGATAATAATAAATAATTAAAACAAAATTTTAAAAACCCTAAGCTTGACTAAGAGAAAGTGGAAAGAAAAGGGGCGCGCTAGCTGCTGTGCACGCACATGTATTATAACTAGTCAAGTAAAGTGTGATTTCAAATCAAAACTAAGTTATTGCAATTTAAATTTTACCAGTTCTTGTCGCGTTTTCTAAGTTCATATTGATCCATACCAGAGTCGACCACGTTGAGTTATTGCCGCCCCTGCGCCGGATAACCAAGTCATTTGTGATTGACTGATTGGTTTACTTATTGCATATTGATTCGAATGTAAATACTGCTTTTTTGGAATCGCTTATCCAAACTGCTTTTTTTGTGTCTGGGATCGACTATTCAAACCAACTTATTTAAGAAGCGCCTAGCATATAAAGAGTTTTAATACGCAAACACCTTAATTAAACAAAACCCAAGAAGTCTGACACTAATATCTTAAGTTGTATCCTGAAACCAAACTACATTATGTTGTTATTCCATAGACCTACTTATTAACACAACTACTCCCTGATTATTCATATCAGTTTCAGGACGCTCTGGAAAGATCTCTTAGAAATGAGACAACGTCATCCGATGTCGGGAGTAAGTACCGAGCATTTGTACGTGTTCTCCCAACCGCACACGAGAAATAATTATCCCCTTTAAGATCAAGTACATTCCATGTTATCGTGTCCGGGGAAGGTGACGATCGTCTCCCACCATTTCCAGCTACATTGTTAGAGTTATTATTATTATAAATGTTACCAATTTGCTTATTTTCTGGGTGTCGTTGGTGAGTCTGCTTTTGAGATGATTTTGACCCATTTATCTCTGACCTTTTATCTCCGGATGGCTTTGTCATATCGCTTGGCTTTGGTCTCAGGATGCCAATGCCGTCTGATGGAAGCTCCGGCTCAAAAAATGTGTATATATCTTCGTCCTGTAAACATTGTTTTCGTAATGCAAAAAACAAATTCCACATTAAAAAAATTATTATGCAACAAAGTAACAAGCATCGTAAATCAAATACCTTTTTGACATACCTTTCCTAGAGAATGACCAACACATAGGACATAATCGATTGGTGCTGAAATCGATTTGCTATGAACGATCTCTCCTAATATACGCACAATGGTAACACCCTATTTGGACGAAATAATAGATTAGGATTTTGGCAAATCATTATAACTGAATTTTTATTGCATGGTTGCAGATAACATGAAAGACGCACCTTTGTTACGCCAACGGGTCGAACCTCGACAGAACGGCTACCTTGGACAATGTCCACCGATGCATTAGATATCGGGCCTGTCCAGAGATGCTGCAACATGTCTCTAGCTTGCAGCCTCCCGAACTCCATGTCTGTATTAACAAACAGTAAGTTATTGCAAGGAGTTTGTGTTAGGATCAATAATCTCGCACTCCATGACAATTTTGGGAAGCTAAAATAACACAGCTACTACATATAAAAACTATACTTATTTGGTTCTTTTGTATCAAATATCGACATCTTTTTTCATTTGTCCCCTTGTAGCCATTGCACCATATGCAGGTAACCCGACCACTTAGTATTGTTATATAAAACTCAACATTATATGTAATTCTTTCATTTTTTATGCATAAACTCAACATTCTGTCACATCTGGGTCATTTACATTGGCATATTTTTTTAACAGGAAAAGAAATTAAATATCATTAAACTTCAACATAGTAACCCTTAAATATTAATCGAACTTCATATGGATCTAGGAAGTATACCTGCATACTTGTAGTTCCATACTAGTGATGTTTCACGAAGCTCGAGATGAGAACGAGGTGTTCTTTCAGTGAAATACTCAAACACATGCTGTGAAAAGCTTATCGGGTTTAAAGATTAAGAAACCAGAAGACAACATGGGACGGGCATAAACCTTTAAAAGCGTGTATACCACATACCTTTACACTATCAACCCATTCCATATTGGAATGTTCAGGCATCGTTGTCATCCAGTCTCCTCTAGTGGAGCGTAAGAACATTCCATTTTCGGCTGCCAACCACATGTTGAACTCACCAAAGTTCTGGAAAAGTTGTACAAATTAAGAAAACGACGAGATGTCACAAAACTAAACATATACGGAGTATAATTTACCTCGTCTAATACAGCTCTGTCACTTCCACTTAAGACAACAATGGTTGTTTTTGGATCACTGCAAAGTCTTTTTAGTGGTTCTTTCAAATCGGGGTGTAATTTAAGATCCATTTCTCTTATCTGATCCCCTCCACGTCTATCAGGCGTATCAACTTGTTCAGTTAACGTAGCATTGAATCCCTGTTGTTTTCTATTTTATTTTATGTATGAAAATATAACAATCGAATGTCAAATTTACACAATAGTCAACTTGCCAGTATAAGCAGTCGGTTACTTGACTGCAAATAACGCTCAATAGCCTCTTCAACTGGAAGTGGCGGTGGAACTTGTCTAGTCCTTTGCTGTGCTTCAACTACCGTATCATTCAATTCACTAAAACAAATTCAAAAAATTTACACTTTAAATATTGATATCACTTGGACGTTTTTTCATTCTCATTGAATTTCTTTTAAGAAATAAATTTCCAAAAATACCTTACGAAAGTTTCTGCCCAATTTTGAGCAGTGTGAGTTGTGACGTGCAAGAAATTATGCAGATGACGCTTCTCTCTTTCTTCAGCTGACATATTTAAAGCTTGGCCTATTGAAGCTGCAACTTCTGTTATGTTCCAAGGATTAACAAGTATCGCTCCAGCTCCGAGGGACTGTGCAGCGCCAGCAAACTACGCTTGTGCAGAAGACATTGATATGACAAACTAGACATTTTATAATCTGAAATGAATTCTTAGAAATATTATTATTAACAAAGTTGGTGGCAATTACTTCACTTAAAATGAGTACTCCTCTTTTGTCATCCTGGCATGCAACAAACTCGTAGCTGACGAGATTCATTCCATCCCGCAAAGATGTGACAAGTGCTATATCTAGAAACGTGATGATGGAAATATCATTAGTTGCAGAATACTAATGTGGGTCCACAAGATAACGATGTCGTCTGGATTGAAAGGCATTTTCAATTATTTGATAAAAAAACACTTAAGACATGTTCTAAGTCAAATATTAAAAATTTTAAGTAGGAACTATAGAGGTAAAGAATCAATAGTCAGTACCAGTGACTGCATATAATGCACATAAAGCAAAAAAATCAAGTGAGCGGTCCTGCAAACATCCAGGATGGTTTTTAGAACTCGATAAACATCCCACCTATCATATCATAACACTAGCTTCTCCAATTCTCATTTAGCCCACAATTCTAAAATATTAAGTTTAGAAATTGAAGGCTAACCAGATGGTGAATTGGAACAGTTGTCAATGTCCCAAATCTTCCATTTATTCGTCCCACAATTTCATGAACTTGACTTGTGAGCTTTTGATCTGGAAAAGAAACATATCAAAATAAGAGCTAAAACGTGATGTAAGCACACATATATTTGGTCAAAAAGGCAATTAAGAGATACGATATTATGAAAATATACATTCAGGAACATCAGTTCTTGTTGGTACCGCAATCTGTAGCAAAACCACTTTATCATGCCAATACGGATTTTCTTCAAGGAATTTCTCAAATGCAAGTATCTTTTGAGGGATCCCTTTAATCGTATCTAGACGATCAACACCTAACATCACCTGTAACGACAAGCAAGTACAGGTCAAAGGGGTCAAACAAAAAATGTCAAAGAGGTCAATCATACCTTTCTCCCCGAAAACCTCTCCTTCAATTCTTTTATGTGTTTTTGAACTTCAGTAGACTCGAGTGCGTGAATGAACCGCTCTGAATCTATACCGATCGGGAACTGTGATTTCAACAATTAAATAACCAACATCAGAAATAAGATCAAGTCAAAAGTTGACTATATATAAGTCAGCTTTGACTTACCGCAGCAACACGGGTAAGCCTCCCCTGATCCTCTACACCTTCAGGGGTACCCTCGAGTCCCAAAATACGAGTACAAGCACTCACAAAGTGTCTTGCATAATCATATGTATGAAATCTGCATAACATATTATGGGGTCAAATTTATTAAAGTAAACAAAGTAGATTGACCAAACTACGAACATACCCCACTAAATCAGCAGCAAGAACTGCACGTAAAATCTCAGAACGAGAAGGCAATGTTCTATGAATTTCAGAAGACGGGAAAGGTGTATGAAGGAACCAGCCAACTTTCATGTTGCTGTTGTGATCTTTTAGACACTTTGGAAGGAACATAAGATGGTAGTCATGACACCAAACAACATCACCTTCTTCATAATGCTCGTTTACAACATCAGCAAACATTTGATTGGCTTTTTTGTATGCAGCGAACTGAGACTGGAAGCTTCTGGTTGTAGCTAAACGGTCTTCTTGTGGAAGACCAAGATAATGGAAAAGTGGCCATAATATGTTGTTGCAATAACCGTTATAATATTGATGGACTATTTCTTCATCAAGAAAAACCGGTATGCACCTCTGCATCATAATACACAATTATACATCATAAATCCGCATAACATGCAATTTTCTTGTTCACGACACTTGAAAAAGGTTTGAACTTTACCTTCTCTGCAAGCGCTTTCGTTAGTGCCCGCTGCCCAGGCTCATCAGGCACATTTACACCTGCCCATCCTATCCATTTTGCCTCAACCTCCTTCACACCTTGCATAAAGTTAAAGCAAATTTATATTCTAATAGAAAATACGTGTTAAAGGGTGCATTGCATTGTGATTAGAAAGTTCTTATGGGATATGAAATCATCAGAAACAGATAATCTGTTGGTGACAAAGCCACTACCCGAAGTTTTGATAATCTTATACTCAGATGTACAAGTGTTTAGTAAATCACCCCAATTAATAGGATAAATAGAATCATTTTTGTTACAGCTATTTCTCAACAGGATACATAAATGCCAGTTGACCTCTAGTCAAATTATATGATATGGACTTCCTCTATTTTTATTTTTTTTTATTATTATTATTTTTATTTTTGGTAAAGGGTTTTACCCGGAGAATAATGATATGGATTTCACTATGGGTAGAAGACTAGAAACTGCTTATCTACGACTTGAAAATACAATAATCAAATGATGCTCCGTGAGACGCAATTAAGTAAATTGTGACTTACCCAAAAGAGCACTAACCAGCCCGCCACCACTAACCTCCAATGACCAACTCTCTTCTCCTCTCCTAATAGCAGAAACCGGCAATCTATTAGCAACGACTAATAACCGTTGTGTAACCAATCCTCCATCAGGCTTTTCCCATCCATCACGTGCAGCCGAGGCCCCTTCAAGATATTGTTCCACAAAGTCGCCCCCTTCCATAAACCGCGGTTCAAGATCAATAGCTTCATTGCCATTAGCCTCATTGGAATATGAAGCTTTAATGTTTTTTTTTAACTCTCTTTCTCTCAAAAGCCTACCTGTTCGACTCGTTCGACCCGATGAGTTCCCGTTGTAGTTATTCCTAGGCATAACCTCTGTCTACCAATCAATTGTTGTGCATCACAATAAAACCATATTAAGAACTATGTGATGGTTTAAAAAAATAAAAAGAACTATGTGATGGAAAGATCAGTGACAATCATAGTACAGATGGGGTCTACCAATTTGCATGTTGTTTTTAGTGCTAGATTCCAAAATCATAATATCTAAGTCGTAAAACATTAAAAGATTTTTTCAGTGTTTTAATTCCAATACTACTATCCTTTTTAGCATCAATTTCTTATACATTACAATATAATCTTAGAATACAAACGTCAAATACCATATTGCTTCTGATACATATACATTTTATCTAGACAGTCCAATGTTATTGATCATGATCATCAGATTACAATACAGAAAGTCAATTAAACCCACATTTCTAGTTTAGCTATGTTTGGAAAAACTAGCGGCGACATTAAGCAGTAGCAAAGTAGCGGAAAGCATCAAGTGAAAGAAGTAGTAGAAGCAAGAAGCAGTTTGTTTTTATAAAACTGTTTGGTAACATAGCCGTGTAAATGAAATTATTAAGTGTACGTAAACGCTAGTTGATTGTAGATGCAACTAAAAATAGTGTTTTAGTTTGGCTCTTTTTAGAAAAATTGTGGGCGCTATTTGCTTGTTGCCGAACAAGCATTGCATAAAAAACACTAAACGCTATATGCTAGTTTAAAAATATTGTTCTATTTTTTTTAAATGCTCTAAGAAAAACCGTTTTAACCTAGCTAGGTTGTCCAATACTATCTTTTTAAGCCGGGCGTAATGGTAAGCATATATGACCGCGGTCACCACTGTTACATCAGCGCCAACTCAGCACAACCTTATTCATGACCAAGTTAGTATAATAGGGTGACCTCGGTCAGTACAAAAAAACATACCCCACTTAAACACACGTATATTCCACAAAAACAATTTAATAAACACACAACAAAGGGGATAGAAGTCAGTCGTCTGAACGACCGAGATATGCATTTTGATCCATGACCACGAAAATGATCGAGTAGGCGTAATAGAGGGACGCGTCCCTTTAGTTGGGTGACCTAGTGCATGACCCCTTGCCATTACGGCCGGTCTTAACACCAATTGCATTCCATTATAACACCAATTTATTTTTTCAAGTATCGCAATTTGTAGAAATCAAGATAACGCCAATTCAAACACCATAATTAAAGGGTGTAACCCAACGCTATCGTAAGAGAATGTGAGAATGTCTCCAAACAAGATGTTCAGTTTAAGTCGTGTCAGGGATAAGTGTGAATCATTATCTAATAAGATTGTAATGTAATACGTTGCCTTTAAAAAAATAAATAATAACATCAAGCTTAAACAGACACTCACCAAAATTAGTTAAATTGTGAAGATTCTTGCAGAAAATTAATCTGATGATGATGAGGTTTACCGTTTACATGTGTGCATGCAGGCACGTGAAACACCAAAATTTATTGTGATCAAGTTTCCATTATTTACACTTTTATTTTTAAACAATATTGAGTTAAATAATGTCATTGATTGCTTACGTGAATAGATAAACACGTAACTGAAACGAATGATTCTTGTTGCATATAAATGCGGGAAAGATTTGAAATTAAATGTGAGAATCTCTTAATTGTAGTATGGTTGAAAAAAAATTGTCTATTATTTTCCGGGTTATGTTTCTACTTTATATATAGTATACTCCGTAGTAGATAGATAAGTACCAAAATAAAACTTTGAATAAGTTTACACGGATAGTTCCTGTGTTTTGCGTTTACTTGTACATATGGTCGTTTGACCCTTTTTTTTTTATTTATTTATTTATTTTTTTTTAATGTAGATCATCAATAACTCGAAAACCCTTAACATTGACGGTTCCTACCTTTAACAGTCGTTTGTTTTGACCGTTTAAACCCCCGTGCCAGGCACATGAGGGTAGATTTGTCATTTCCAGTTCCAGCTCATACTTGTCCCACCACACCAAACCATTTTTACTATTTCATGTTTCTTGGGTAAATTACACGAATCCCATACTATACCTCGTTTTTGCATTTAGTCCCCCGTTTTGATTTTGTTGCACATGTAGTCACGTTTTGGCCAAACGGTTACTCGTTTGGTCCCTGCTACCCTGTATAGATAACCCTAGTTAAGTTTTCTCGCTAGTTGACTTTTCAATGAGGGTATTTATGTCTTTTCAAGCCCAATAAATTGCGCCTTTGGTCCTTTCCCGTCTTCACCTAATAATTGACAAACATAAACACGCACACACATCCCCTCTTCATTCTACACACACAAACATAAAAAGACAAACATAAACCCTAATTGTTTCTACACACACAAACATAAACAAAAGTTGCTTGATTAGACTGCACAAACCCTAATTGTTTTAACATAGATGATGGAAGTGGTAGCGGGAATGAGGTGGTTGTAAAGAAAAAAAAAAGATGGAGGCCTAGAAAATACACTCCAATTCATGCGCCTTCGGTTGCATCGCCTGACCCGAGTACACCCACACCACAAAAGAATTGAGGAAGGTCTCTTGGTAGTGGAAGGAAGCAACGGCTTTCGGATGTTTGTTTCTTTATGTTTTTTAGTTCATTTATGTGTTTTAAATTGGCTTAATGATGTAGTTATATGATATCAATAACTTTTATTATGCAAACTTTTTAAATAGGTAATGCATTGGCTTAGTTTGATTTTACTAATTGTAGCATGTTGTACTAATGTTTTTTCTTTTTTATGCATTATGGTTTTGGGAGGGTGTCCCTCTATTTGCTTTGCTTTTGCCATGTTTTCTTATGTGTTAGGATGAAACTACATATGGGTGGCAAAATTTAGGAAGATTAAAGGGAAATGTAGTCATAAGTTGGAAGTGTTCATGGGTTACTAATGATTGTAAGTGATGCCAAATTATTGCTCAATGTGTGTACATGCTTGTGAGGAATGATACTCTATCTTTGTAGACATTAGTGATAATAAGATGGAAATGTGGTTGATTGTCTAACAGCTCCTTGGTTATCTAGTGTGAAGTTGGGAGCTGCACTGATAATCCTTGGTTATCTAGTGTAATGCCTTCAAGTATATGGTTTCTCCATGAGTATATCTAGTCTTGTTGAGCATTAGGTGTTAAATGGTTGATAGCAGTATGCAGTTGCTTGTGTTATGTTTTATGTTTCGTTTTGTATAAGAGCTCACATTTAGTAGTTCCTTCTAAATACTCTATTCACTATAAAACAGTCTCTTATTTATTTCATTTTGGTTATCTTTATAGATGACAAAGGAAAGGGAAAACTTAATGGGGGATATAAGAACACGACGCATGAAAATATGAATATGATTTTTGATGATCTGGATAACAGGATCAAAATTCTTGAAGATGTGTTTTACAAGGCAAAATTCTTGATTAAATTATTCAAGCTCTTATGATGTAAATACGTTTTTGGAGTTTGTATTATAGTTTGACTATCTTGAATAATCTTTGCAGATATCAAATCCAAAGGAAAGCAAAAAGTGATTGAAAGTTTGGATGATTCAAAAGTATGGGATAACATGAAGGTGATTCATGAATTTTGGATGAGATAAAAACAAAATATGGGCCATACAAGACCATCATAGATGAAAATATAAATGAGTTTCTTGATGAGTTGTTTATCAGGACAAAAAAGGAAATGCTAGGAGATAAAGGTAAAAGTATTCAAGCTCTTAATGGGGTGTTTGGAATGTCTTTCTCCCTTATAGATGCTTATGCTGTAAATACTGTTTTTGGAAGTGAATATTACAATTTGTATTACAGTTTGACTATCTTGTATAATCTTTGCAGCTATCAAATCTAAGGGCAAGTCAAGCCTTCCTATAGTGATCCTTCTATCTGATGATGACAGTCTATCTATGTCATCATCATATGATGACCCTCTATCTGTGTCATCAACTGACAGTGAAGCCGATGAGGATGATTCCTATAAAGGAAAGGGCACACAAACAACAAGGTTGCAAGTACAGGGTAACAATATTTATTCTAAGACATGGAGACCAAAGTTGGAAGCTGAGGGTATCAGCAGTGGTTTCAAAGTTGAAGAGGAACGGAAGGCCTCTGAGTGTAAGCAGAAGAAGGAAAGTCCGCTGAGTGTAACAGGTTGAGTTTTAGGCCTGAGAGCAAAGTTGAAAGAAGAGGATGCAAAAAGAGGTTCTAAGTGTTGGACATTGCATTCCAAAAAGAGGTTCTAAATGTAGGATAATGGTCCATATTTTGTGTTGTCTTTTTGAATGTAATTGGATCTTCTAAGACATCTTTAGATTTGCATTTTAAGACATCTTTATGTAATGGGATATGTAATTTTGAATGTCTTCCTTTGAAGTGTATATTCTTAATTTAACTGGGCTATTTTAACTAATCATTTGCAGTTTGTAGTTTGTGGTATTTGCGTTTACAATTTAGGCTTTTACATATGCAGTTTACGAGGTGTTTGGATATACCCATTTTGACTTTTAAAAGTTAACAGATACCAAAAATGAATAACTGTCTTTGGAACTTTTAAAACATCTTTTGTTTGCATTTGTAGTTTGCACTAAAATTGCAGTTTATGCATTTGTATTTACATATGCAGTTTAGGGGGTGTTTGGATTTACCCATTTTGACTTTTAAAAGTCAACGAATACCAAAAAAATGAGTAAGCAAACTGTCTTTGGAACTTTTGAAATATCTTTTGTTTTCATTTGCAGTTTGCACTGAAATTGCAGTTTAGCCATTTGCATTTGCATATACAGTTAAGGGGGTGTTTGGATTTACCCATTTTGACTTTTAAAAGTCAACAGATACTAAAAAATGAGTAACTATTTTTGGAACTTTTAAAACATCTTTTGTTGGCATTTGCAGTTTGCACTGAAATTGTAGTTTAGGCATTTGCATTTGCATTCGCATTCGTATATGTAGTTTATGGGGTATTTGGATTTACCCATTTTCACTTTTAAAAGTCAACAACTACCAAAAAATAAGTAACCAAACTGTGATTGAGATGTAGCTGATTCTTGTTAGTAAATCACTTAACTCACTTCTAACAACCAACCAACTTATTTACTTCTCACACTTACACATAAACCTACCCATTCAAACACTAGTCAAAG
Source organism: Artemisia argyi (assembly GCA_030686995.1). Lineage (NCBI taxonomy): Eukaryota > Viridiplantae > Streptophyta > Magnoliopsida > Asterales > Asteraceae > Artemisia > Artemisia argyi. Next base: position 30,514,968 of record CM060678.1, read on the forward strand.
GTCTCTCCATTTTTATACTTTATATTCACCACACTAAACTTACATCCTTAACTCTCATCTCATCAAACTCATTTATCATGGATGCACATTCCACAAACTTGAAAACAAACAATCACAACCATGCGGTACCTTATGGTATCACAAGAACCGTAGAAGGCTCTTCTTTATGGTATCACACCGGTCACCCTGAACCACTAATTCAACCAATGCTAGAACCACATTTCTCCCATTGTTAGTGTTGCCAAAATACATTTTAGCTTTGTGAGAAATTACGCGTGTTTAAGGAAGAGGCGCACTTTATGTGAACAAACATTCACAAGTATCTCATGGATCTCTTGAAGGAACGGGTCAGAAAAACAATGAAACCTTTCCTATATTTCAATATGGTTGTATTACGTTGTTTTTAATTATGTAAGGTCTTTTATGTTTTGTCATGACTCTCTATCTTATGTTATGTTGAACATTTGTCGTGATTATCTATCTCATTAGTAGTATTGCAGTTTATGTTATTAGCAAGATTTAGTTCGAATTTCATTAGTAATATGTGTGTCCAAAAACATACTAGTTTGACTTTCATTAGTCAAACATAGTTTGGTTTTGATATGAGTTGTGATATAACAATCTTAACATAGTCAGGTATGATATGAGTTTGACTTTCATTAGTCAAATATAGTCTGGTTTGACATGGTTTCACACTAGATAACCAAGGAGATCATTTTATGTCCCTCTATCTGGTTTGATATTGGTTAATATGAGCTTGACTTTCATGCTATGAGATAAAGGTGTATTTACTTCTCACACTTACACACAAACCTACCCATCTCATCTCATCAACTTATTTAATTCTCATAACTTATATTACATCATCACACTACATTTACATCATTAACTCTCATCTCATCAATCTTGTTCATCAAACTGTTCACTATGGATGCACAATCTACAAACTCAAAAACAAACAATCACAACGATGCGGTCCATTACCAAGAATAAAGGCTCTTCAGAATGGTATCACGCCAGTGATCTAGAACCACCACTTCGACCAATTCCAAAACCACATGCATCTAAGTGTCAATGTTGAAAAAATACATTTCAGGGTCGTGAGGAACTAGGAGTGTTCAAGGAAGAGACGCTCCACATGTGGACAACGATTAACAACTTTATCGTGCAACTCATGGATGAGTGAGCCAAAAAACCATGAAAGCTTTCGTCTCTATCTTTCAAGATATGGTTGTATTATGTTGTTTTTAATTATGTAAGGTCTAGATGCTTATCTTTTATGTTTAGTCAGGACTCTCTATCTTATGTTATATTGAACCTTTGTCGTGATTATGTATCTTATGTATGGATTTTACCATGTTTGACTTTTAGAAGTCAACATACACCAAAAAATGAGTAACCAAACAGCGTTTGGAGAACTTTTAAACATTTTTTGTTTGCATTTGCAGTTTAGGAGGTGTTTGGATTTACCCATTTTGACTTCTAAAAGTCAACAGAGACTAAACTAGCTTTCTGTGCACATAACCAAGAACCAAAAGAATAATAGTTTGAAGTTGTTGAGTCAAAACAAACATAAATATATTTCAACAAACATAAACATTTCCTTCTTGTTCCAAGTCTTTAGATTTCAACAAAACAAAAATAGATATTTTACGACAAACATAAATATTTCCAAATGACTTCATGGACTGGACCTACATGCAATGTTCTTGGTTCTTTTGAATACAGTTGCTTGGCTTCCACTTGCTTGAATTGGTCCTTCACTTTCTTGACTTGGTCGTTTACTCCTTTCTTATTCACTACTGTCACTAGGTCGGGGAGATCTACAATTATCTACTTCGATAGACTATGCTCCCCGATCTTTAATAGACTCCACTCCAAATTCTTCAGGTGTTGTTCTTGTCCCACTTCCATCTACACTACCCACCACACCATCCCCTCTAGTTATGTTTCCTCTTCTAAAACCTAAGCCACACCACCACCACATATAGCTACCGCACCACCACCTACACCAGCTGCAACAACACCTTAGCCTCTATATCCATGCCTCCAACAGGAATATTACATAATTTCTCTATTATGTTTAGGTTGCATCAAAGGTTAAACCAACCTTATTTTGTTCTTGGAAAGAACATTCGATGCATGTCATTTTAGTAGATTCATTGATATCATCCAACACCTCGACCTCTGTATCATTACTAGTCATATTCTTTCTCTTCAATTTTGGAGTTGACTTGAGTGAAAGTGATTTATGCAAATGTTGGGAAGACAAGTTGAAAGTTGTAAAAGTGATTACCAGCCATATTCTTTCTCTTCAACATTTATGCAAATGTTAGGAAGACAAGTTGGAAGTTGTGCCATATCTATGTATTAACTCATCTTCTCAGCACAATCACACTTCACCTACCAAAGTTAACTCTAGGGATAAAACAAAAAAAAAATAAACACTTCTGAATGTACATTGTAAGTGTTGTACATTGCATTCCAAAAAAGAGGTCCTGAATGCAGGATATTGGAGCATATTTTGTGTTATCTTTTATGTATTTGGATATTTTAAGCACTCTTTGGCTTAAGTAATATTAGTTGAATGAGTTCATATGACGGAACTAAAAGTCTATGGACATTCCCAAACACCCTTTAAGAGTGTAAAACAACAAATGTGCTAAACTTATGCAGTAACCAAAAGATGGTCACATTCTAGTATTCTTTGACATTTCCAAGTCAAGTAAGCAATAAACAAGATAATGTAAACCAAACTGTCTTTACACACAACCATCCCTTCTTTGCCTTGATCCTTCTTTACCTTTGACTGAAGCCACTTGTAAACCAAAGTATGCAATTTCTTATAGGAGATGGCCTTTTGGCTTTCTTGCCTTTTCAAGGCTTTGCAACTGTCCTCTTTGCTTGCTTATATTTTGATGGCACAACAGTTTGTTGACGTAGTCCTTCACTTGGTAATAATGCTATAAGCAAATCTTCTAATTTTCATAAGTCAATTTAGAGAAATGGATTTTCTCACCATTATGAATGACCACATCATCTGCAAAGACTGTGTCATAACAAAATAAAACATATAACAACAATAATGAATGACCATTATGAATGACCAGATCATCTCCAAAGACGATAAAGATTTTTCTTTTAATAAAAAAAAACCGCATGTATTTTCAGTGTCACAAAACTCAACATGATATCCCTTTTTCTTAGAGGAAAATTATTTTGAAATGAATAGAGTAAGTTCTTCACAATTTATTGCATACATTTACAATATTTTTAAAATTTAGCTAAAAAGAGAAGTAAAGGTGGAACGTTTTCTAGGGGTGAGCGCAAAACCGATAAATCAAATCGAAACTGAAAACCCTGAAAAGTTGAATCGAAAAATCCTCCCCAATTCACAAACCGGTGGTGGTGGTTTTTATTTTTCTTAATAAAAACAGAATATTTGGGGTAGTTTTTGGTTTCATAGGAAAAACCGAACAAAGAATACCGCCCCGCCTCACCTTTACATATGTTTTTATATAAACAAGGTTGGCAACAGTCTCCGCGTTGCTGGCGTACCTGTTTTTCAGCCAAGATGATTTGACATAAATAAAGTAGAAATTTATGTTCACTGATAGTCTCATGTAACAGATAACAAAGCTAAAGTTGAAAGAACAATATGACAATATTTATTTTAAATTTCAAATTTGTTCAAGAATGGCGCTTTGAGAGGAAAAAGTAATGTAGCAACGTACGTTTCACAAATTATATAGCAACTATCTTAGCAGTAGCTATGAATCATGAATGCAAGCAAAATGTTATAAAGCAAAACAGTAATTGTGTTAAAATTTTCAAGAGTCCTTGTGCCAACTGATGCATAAGTGCGAAATTATCAATCTAAACACATTCCAATGGTTACAAATGGTGCCGGCTACCGCATTGCGGGCGGGCCTACTTTTTTCCGTTGTATTATAGATGGATTTGCAAATGCAAACACCACCTTATCAGTATATGAGCAGTCAACAATATGACATTTATAAGAAATGTGTAAGAAATTCATACTATAAGCTTTTGGAGAATTCTTAAGTTGATGCCTTCATGTTATAAGCCCAACAATTACTAAATAATATTATACACAAATTGTCTAAGGGCAGTAATGCGATACCTTTGTCCACCCTTAAAGATTCATTGCCTTCGGCTGTTGGTTAGTTGGTCTACAACAGATGCATATGTTGTTCCATAACTTTTCTTGCGGTACATGTTGTTTGTTCTTAGCATGTTCAGCTTATGCTCCACGGGCCAGCTAATAACTAAATCTTGCCAACTGCATTTTCCGAGATAACAAATGTGGCTAATACATGTCAAACATTTTGCTATTCATTTTAAAGCATCAAATAATGTGGCAAACATTTTGCAACTTACCCTTGCTGTTCTTCGTTCACTGAATTTGTAAATGTATGAACAAATGCATGTCATATATGAGGTGGCATAGCACCAACTCATTGATAAGCTAGAGGGTGAATATAAGCGGATTGCAAAATCAACTTGATCACGCGAGTTTCTACATGAAAAGAATTAAAACACATTAATATATATGTATGTGCCCAACCTGAACCCAAAGTTTCATTTCTAAACTGGTTCAACTGTTCAAGTTTGCTTGGGCCAACTCGACAATGAATATAACTAATGACCTCAAGGCTCCTATTTGAATCAGACCAGAATGCTACCTTTAAGTAAAGCAAAGCTTACCTTTAAGAGGGTGCGACCATGGTTTTGAATCATGATGTTCCTTCACGATGCGGCCTACAACATGCAATTTTTGTTTCTTTAAAGCAATTTTCAAATATCTATGAGCTTCCATGATAACTTGACATTGTCACCCAGCCTACAATCATGAAAATAATGCATTACAATCATGATAGACTTTTAAACGATATATTCAAAAATCAACGTGACATGGAATTGAAAATATAGACTCGTATAAAATTTATTTTCAGTAAACTGAAGATAGTGCATTAGATAAAGTCAAAGCAGATGAACCTCCTGTTCCACTACATGTCTACAGGGAAAACCAAAAATAGTATAGCATAACCCGATTATTTTCGTAAACAAATATTGAACATATTTTTAGTAATAGCTTGTGCTTGGCATGCAAATGCGGTAAACAAAAGATACAAACGGAAATTTACCTAGAAAATGTATTTTTTCTGGTCGTATATCAAAGCGAAGATCTGTTTGAGCCTTTGAGTTGTCATTGGTCTTTAGTAGTGTGAAAACCTACAGTGTAACCCATGGTATTCCAATCACCGCCTTTGTCATGGTACTTGTCAAAATCCCCATAGTTTGGGGTAGGATTATTTGCAGGGGGAACAATACCTGCAAAATAGAGCAGATGTAGTTCGAGTTACATATTGGGTTATTTATACAAAAAGTACCAGGAAAAAAAATCATGATGCTTAGAAGTGTTAACCTCGAGTCCTACTTTTGCAGCGAATTTCAGGCATGTTGCATCTTTCTCCTGCATGAATAGTTTGTCGGTACGCTTCTTGAAACAACACAACGCAACATAAACCTTAAATCTGTTAAATGTGATGATGCATTTTTTAATAGCAACAATTAAGTTCTAAATTTTAGAAGTTGTTGAGTACCTTGTGTTGCGTGCTGAATGTATTATTTTCTTTTATAAGCTCGCGATCACTTTCTTTTCCACCAACACCAACGAACCTAAATTTTACGACAACTTCCACATTACTATATATATAATATGTGGTCAAATCGTTGCCCTCTGATTCGCTGCCCATTGATTACGTCAAATTGACATCACAAATCAGGAGGCCAATGCTTTAGCCCAGCCCATCCACATGGTTAGCCCAGTTTCTTCCCTTTTTTAGCTCTTTTGGGTCTTAACCACAAGCAACAAAAGCCTGTAAATTAAAGAGAGAGAGAGAGAGAGAGAGAGAGAGAGAGAGAGATCATTCACCTATTAAAAATCTTTCACATACTAATATAACGTTACACATAAAAAAAAGATACATGTAATTCACAATACACATGTCGAATTATTCGCAGAGGAATCATTCACCATATTACATGCAGCTACAGTCGAACGATCGCTGCTTCGCTGCAAGCCTTCAACGCGGCGGCACGCAGCCATCCTCGTTAATATAGAGAATGCTCTAGTAGTTACATCAAACAATTATAATATATACTAAAACCCAAATTCCCGTTCCGTTCAAAACCCCGTTACACACCCGTTTTCTTCACCTGGCTCTATACTAAAAGGGAGTCGATGTTCCGTTCTCCATTCCGTTTTGTGCAACTATTCATTAGTGCTACAGTGCTTCAAACAGTGTCTCCCGTTTCCAGTACCGTTCCGGATAAGATATTTCCTGCCCCATTTCATCCTCACAAAAACTCACACACAGACCTCTCTATCTCTCTCTAGAAATTTCCCTTGATCCTCACCATTAATTAAAACTAAACCACACACACCAAATCCTGTCATGTGGGTATCTTTGTTCATAACTCTAATGTCATCAACATCGAAAAAAAACACCCCTAATGTCACTTTTCCAGCGAGACGTGTCCTGCCAGATCCGATGATTGCTTTGTGTTCGGAAGGTTGGTTTTGCTTTTTATTTTTTTATTTTTATTTCTTGATTTGCTGCTAGGGTTAATCTAAGCTCAATCACTAATATCTCATCTCTTATTGTTATTTTCAAGATTGTGATTTGCGAGTCACCGTTTCATCCAATCAGCTCAGAAGTCGTAGGAGGTGTTGGAGGAACGTAAGTTGTCAAATCTTTGTTTTCAGTTTTACTTATTTGGATTTTATTTTAGGATGATGATGCGTGAAGCAGCAACTGTATAAAGAAAGAGGTGATAAACCAAGTAGCTTTTAATTATGATTTTCTTTTTTCTTTCTTAGTAGCGATTTGGGTTCTTTCCATCAGGTACCGATTCATGGATTTGGGCTTTCAATTGTAGTGGTAGTGTCATGGTGGTGTTGTTGGCTATGATCCATGGTATAAACTTTGCAATTGGTACGGTAAATTACTCTTTTACAGCTTCCTATTCATTTATTTTGCACACAAAATGTTTGACGAAATGTCTTAAGTGAAATTTGTAGTGAGAGTTTAAGTTTGTTTTGTATGTAGTTGTTGTTGGAAAATGAAGAGGATCCGGTAAAGAAGCAGCAGATTATTGATGCGTGGCCAAGGGACATCACTCGAATTGTGAGATGTTTAGACCAAGGTATGATTGATTTCCATTATTTCATCTAATTCATGAAACCATCATCTATAGCTGACTGATATTAACAAGCCTCTAAATTAGTAGACGCGGTTTCAAAACTTAATGCTGAAACTTGATACTCAATAAGTTGGTTTGTGTGACTGTTTCTAAGGGTAAAATGTATGAAACTACTAGATGAAAAGTGATCAAAAAGTATGATGGTCTCTATTCTGATTGTGTTATGTCGTGTTCTTGCATTTTATATGTTTTACGCCGTTAAATTAAAAGTAGTTTATATGGCCAAACGATTGAGTTTACGAACTTACAAAATTTTCAATTACCTGGATGATGTGTCCATTACAGGTCTTACTTTTGGGTAGAAATTTATTGCTGCAATTGAAGGCAAGCAAGTGGTTGCACAAGAAGAACGGACCAACTTCGGTGTAGAGAAGGCTGAGTAAGACACACTAACTGTTATCATCAGGTCAGCCTTTTACACGTTTTAGTTAAATTTTGTGACTAGAGGTGGCAAACATGGGTGGGTCAGGATGGTTTCTCAAACACAAAATTGCATGTATTTGGTAAGTTAAAAATATCAGGCCCAGTTAACAAGCTATTTATAAAAAAAAGTTTTGTAATACTCACAGTGGCTGGATTCATTGAAGGACCTGTATAACTCGACCGAAGAATAACCACTGCCATCATCGCCACCTTTGTAACATGAATGCAAGTTAAAATTTAGTATATCAGATAGCATATGTCATGTTGAATTATGTATTTTTATTGTGACTGATAAAGCCGTTATCAAACGGCAGTATATCAGCTACCTAGCATATGTCAGGTGAGGCAAACGAGACAAAAAATCATTTGAAGTGTATCTAAATTTGTAAAACCTATCGTTTCGTAAAACACATTAACGTTGTACAAAAAAGGCTAACGTTTAAAGGCTCATAAAACACATTAATGTTAGGATAACTGCTTCTGCTACTAAAAGTTGCGACAAATTAGTTGATTCTCGATTAAGGGGCTGTGTGGGTTGAATGAGTCCGTGAAGTTTAGGATGCATAGGCTGCGTCATAGTTCTATTGAGAATTATGGTTTGAGTAGGATTTGCTGCAAAAGAGGTGTTTGTTTATGGTCTTTATATGCTAGATATGAGTTATGTGTTCTTATATGTGGTTTTTTTTGGTATTTGCATATGTTATGTACTTGATGAGTCAAGTGTCTACCTATAGGTGTAAACTAGCAGCTTAAGGTGGATTTATAGAGCCAGGACGCCTAAGTTGTATCCATTGAGCCATTAGCAGACTGTTGTGTTAACTGGTAAGATGAGAGATAGGGTTTGGAGTATTAATAGAGTCATAGTGCAGTTAAGTAGGACGTAATATTTATTTTCGTCGCCATTCTAATATTTTTCTTTTCTATTTGAATGATCTTCAGGTGGCACAATAGTTGTAGCCGTCGACCTGGTCAAGGAACGTAGAGTTGACAATCAGCATATCAAATTGGTAAGTAGATTAACCGAATGTATATTGCTTTATTTTATTTTTTTATTATTTTTTTTCTTGCTCACAACATGCTGCATTTATTACTTTAGTTTCTGTCAATCCCCAATAATAAGCTAATAGATGCAATTTATCCATTTTAAAAGAATCTAAATCATCCTTTTCTGTTTATTTGAGAATTTAGCAAATAATCTGGTTTGGATAATCAAACACAAATGCCCAATTACAGTCTCTTCTACACATCTATTCTCCTAAACTTATTTGTATTGATTAAATGAAATTACAGAAGAAAGTAGGGTTGGATCAGTTGGAAAACCCCTTGCCTCTTAACCTAGAGGTCAAGGGTTCGATCCTCACTCCCTACAAAAGGCCGGAGGTCCTTTTCTACCTTAGGTAGAACCGGAAGCAACCTCTCTACCTTAGGTAGGGGTATGGTTGTCTACGTCTCAACTTCCCCCATACACAAACAAGTAGGGTTGGATCAGTTGGAAAACCCCTTGCCTCTTAACCTAGAGGTCAAGGGTTCAATCCTCACTCCCTACAAAAGGCCGGAGGTCCTTTCTACCTTAGGTAGAACCGGAAGCAGCCTCTCTACCTTAGGTAGGGGTATGGTTGTCTACATCTCAACCTCCCCCATACACCGTGGAAGACGGTATTGGGTCCCAAAAAAAAATAAAAATAAAAATAAAAAATAAATGAAATTACAGGATAGGCCATTAGTAGCTCAAGCTGTGGACGATGGAAACTTTGACCTAATGTGGATTCCTGTTTACCATGGGATTACGTTACTAAAGCTTATTCAATCTTATTCGGGCTGTTTGCCAGACTCAAAAGTAAAAGAGCAGCAGAAGAAATGTCTTTTTGGATATCATATCGGAGCAACTTTAAATCCTAGACAGGTAATACAGTATCAAGGGGTCTTTTCCCATTGATCACAATTAGTATTTTACTCAATAATTGAGGTCCATAAATGACGTGAATATGAATTTTAAATGTCAAGGCTTGACTTGGTGATTGTTGATGGTGGTGTAGGATGCAACGGTTGAGGCAAAGGACAACATAAATGAAACAGTAGAGAAGCCTAGCTTGACTTTTTTTAATTACATTTTGCCATGTTTGACCGTTTGGTTACATGACTTTAGAATAAAAAGTTTCCACGTACCAAGAAGGTTCCCCACATCAGGTTCTTTATTGGAATTTCTACTTTTGTGTAATTTTTGGGTCTACCAGTCTTACATTGGTACTACGACTACCGTTACTCAAAAAAAGATTTAAAGCAGATGGGCACTCTTAGTAAGCAGTCCCAAACACTCCCTTAAGTCATCTTTCTCTCTCTCTCTCTCTCTCTCTCTCTCTCTCTCTCTCTCTCTCTTTTTTATTTATTTTTTATTTTATTCATCATTTTGTTTGGTTTGTGCAGATGTGAACAGCAAGTTTCGGGTAAGGTGAACTGACAAATGGAGCTGAATATGTGTTTGTCATATATCCCAAACACTCATGTACATTGGACAACAGGTACACGACATCAGAAGGTTTTTACAGTTGATTACATATGGCCGTAGAATCCCATTTCCTGAATAATTTTCCCGAATCAAAGCTGTCGATACTGCTACCATCAAACATGTGGCTAACAGATTCATATTTGATCATGTAATCTCTTTTTCTAAACAAGTATCATAATATTTACCAACATAGCAATTGCAGCTTCCGAGTCAGTGAAGCTATTGCCAGACTACAATTCGTATCGTCGCCATACTTTCCAGCTTCGATACTAGGTTCTTTGATTTCTTTGGCTGTTGCTTTATCAACAATCAAATTAACAATCTTAAAGAGCAAACAAGTTAGATTGAAGACAGAAGCCAGACAAACTTGAACTAAATGACAATGACTTCATTTACAATGTAACCTTTCCTTTATTTTTACACAAAAGTACATCAGATATTGGCATTTGGCCATTTTTTTGGGTTATTGAATGCATGGTCATGTGAAAATAATACTCAGTCTTACTACAATTATTCAAACACCATGTGAACATTGTATGGTTAAAACTTGCAACTATGATGAATTACCATTTACTACCTAAAAAACTTACAACAAAACCAATTTGTTAGACAGGATTTGACCTTTTCTTTTCTCCTTAAATAATTTTCGTATCATTATATTCTATTCCGACCACATAAACCAAGCGCTCCCGCGGCAACGCGCGGGCTACCCCGCTCATTATAGCTATATACAGCATATGGAATATTGATAACATATTTATTAAACAACCATCTGTGTGTGTGTGTGTGTATATATATATATATATATATATATATATATATATATATATATATATATATATATATTTATGAATTCATGATTTAACATACCCTGAATCAATAAGTTTCATTGATAGCTTCATTGACCTAATCTAGGATGCAACATTTTGTCGCATCATAATATCATCATTAAGTAGCTGGTTACTTTCGTCATGAGCAACCGTATCAGTTGCACCTGTAACACATAACCTAGACAACAGGTATATAATTTTAGTGAAGCTACACATTGACATTCAACTCAATATTTTAAACTAATTTTGAATAAAATTTTGTTTTCTTATTCCTAAGTTTAGTGGTTACTTACTGCCGTACCAAGGGCTGTTTGATACCGACTTGAGTGATGTAGCAAGGGATGTATGGACTGAGTTTGTTGTCGCAACAGCGCACATGCCATTAAGAAGATGATCTTTCAATTATGCAGTAACTCCATCCGCTTCCTGGTCCACGTAGTCCTCTAACGACACTTCACCATAGGGAAATTATAAGGTTGATTTCGCCTGGATCATAGCACCCGCCAAATTTAACATTCAAAAAATGTAAGCTGAACTCATTTAGTTATAATTTGAAAAGGGTTTCACCATAAGACCAAAATAGCATTAATCACTGTGCAAAATAAAAGAGAAAAAGAAAGATACGAATACTTCTAGTCCACGTATCATGTTTGAAAAAAGTTGCTCTTGTCTACGCTTCGATTGCGTGGCGGTGGTAAGAGACCGAACACCAACATCACTAACACGCTGTCATCAAAGAAAGAACACAACAATAAAAATACGCAACTTACTTACACTTATACATCAATAAGTCTAAACAGAACACCAATCCTCACAAATCTACAACATTACCTACAATTATCGGGCACCATTGCCACGGTTCATGTAAACTCTGCAATTTTATCACTTGTAGCGGTTGAAGCCCCAAAGAGATACCTGCATCATTGGCAACATGAATTGAAAAATAGTAGATCTTAATAGAAATATCATCATGCAATAAGATGATAAAGAATAATGAATAAAGTACCTGTCTTTTGTTCCTCTGCTGTGAAAGTGAGGCATCACAATCCGTTACCTTAGTAATTATGGAAGATGCAATTCCTCGGCAGCTGTCACACCAAATAATGCATATTCAGCCCTCAAATAACAACATAAAGCATATTAGAGATCAGAAGTATGGCAAACAAAAACCTCTTTTCTCAGCGTCCTCAATTGTACTCATTGTCACAAACCCAAAGCCTCTGCTTTGGTCACTATCCCTATTATATATGACCTACAAAATGATGCATTTTATCAAAACCCCGATTTTTTTTTATAAAATTCTATATTTATTGAAACAAATTAGCATACCTCATCAATCTCAACAGTCCCAAAGAACTAAACAACCGACCCAACTTTCGGCTGTGATAATCATGTGTGTTCCTTCTTCCACCACTTACATCAGTAACTCATAATAACAAACAACAAACGAAATGAAAAAATTAGAGAAACTGTAACCTTCCTAAATTATTTTTAAGGTATAATCGAAATAATTTCTTTTATTAAACCACGTACCTACATCGATTCTCTAATCCAGGGCTCAAGGTGACTTCACCACCAAGATCAGTAGCCAATTCACATGAAACATATACTGGTACATGATTAGTATAAACCTTAAACTTGATTAAGCCTTCAACCATAATTATTTTTGTACATACTAATCAAGGATCTGTGAAATTAAACCATTTGGGCTATGTAAGCCAACATATGGTTTAAAGACCACTTAACACTTGAAAATGTTTACATTAGGCCACATATATACCTGCACCCTCTCTCTAAACACAATCGAAAGCAAACCCCTTTGTTAAGCATACCTCTGTTACCCTTTTTTCCTATCATAGTCTTTTGGGTTTCTGAACTTCCCCATCCTTCAATCATCATCATCGCTGGCAGGAAATGAGGGTTTCTTGATTAAACTGCTTCGATTTGAGTTTGCGGAGGATTTGTGAAATTAGGATTTCTTGATTAAACTGCTTCTATACGAGTCACACACAAACCGTTTTGGTGGATCACTTGGGCTAGAAAAACAGGCCAACCATTTGGGCCACAGTTTTGGCGGGAAAACAGGGTGCAAAACGGCACAGTATGTCTTCAGGTTTAATATAAACGTTAATTTATCTATATTAGCGATTTGATATTTTATTTCAGAGATTTAAGTATACAATTTTATTTATATAGAAACAATATTGTTGTTTAGTATCTATACATTCAAACTTAATACTTTTATAGATATTATATATTTGTTTTAAAATAAGTATTCTTTGAATGTTTTTGCGGATGAAACATGCAAAGACAAGCATTTTATATTTTAGATTTTTGTTTGGTTGTTTCGTACGTTTTTTGTAGCTTTGGATTGTTGGATGTTATGCTGCAATTGATATTTGTTAAATATTTTGCATGAAAAGTTGAAATCGTTAATTTTATATTAGATGAAAATTTGCTTGTTGTCAAGTAAGAAAAAATCGAAATCGAATCGATTCAATATCAAAAATAGAAAAATCGAAACCGAGAAAACCGAAACCAAACGGTTTGCAGTTTTCAAAAACCAAAATATACGGTTCGGTGTTGGTTTCACCATAAATTTCAGGGACGGAACCAGGACTAAATATGACTGGGTACACACAAAATATTGAACACTAATATTAGAAACATATTTCAATGAATCGAGTGCATTTAAGATGATTTTAAAAAAAATCGATGTTTTTTTTTCAAATAATAAAGCTACATTGAAAAAATCCATGAGGCATCCGGGCACCCACAGGAACCCCTGGCTCCGTCCCTGCCAAAAAATCGCACCACCCCACCTCATGCTCACCCTTAACGTTTTCATTTGTGTAATGAAGCATTTATATAAAATGTTTTATAAGTTAGTTATGTTTTCTATTTAGTAAGCTTGTTAATTCGGGAAGTAGACAAATTTTGGGTGTATGTTAATTGTGTATGGTTTAACAAACCCTTATTGTTCAAAAAAAAAAAAAAAAAAAAAAAAAAAAAAAAAAAAAACGTCATCTTAGATCCAAACACAATCGAGGTTTGATTTAACTTGATTTGGATTGCTGTATCCAGCCAAAAAGATAATATCATGGTACGATTTGAGTTTTGCTGTCTCCTTGTCTTCCACATGTTCTCTTTTCTTTTTATGTCCTTGTATGTTTTCAATCTACCAACTTACCACTCGATTAACTTCAAGAAAAGAAAATGATTTGCACTTTTCAGCACGTGAAAACAACAGCTATAAAGAAGAAAGGCATTTCATTTTTGTTTTTGAACATAGAAAGGCATCGTAAAAATACCTTATAAGCATGATTCTAAAAGACAAGCAAAGGCATCGTAAAAGCGTGAGGCTTGATCATGCTGTCACGCCACACTTTATGCCGCCTTATTATACGTCTTTTTGTAAACTCGATATATATGAAATATGATATAAATATATAAGTATTTTCATATTTTGTGCCGCATTATGCCACGTCTTATAAACACAAAAGTAGGGTGGAAACGAGCCGAGCCGAGCCCGAACTTGCCAGAGCTTGAGCTCGGCTCGTTTATATTTATAAAGCTCGAGCTCGGGCTCGAGCTCATTTCGAGCCTCATATTTTGAGATCGAGCTCAGCTCGTGAAAATTTCAAAAGCTCGAGCTCGACTAACTTATATAACATGTTGAATGAAATAAAGCTCGAAAGCTCGTTAATCACACTAGGCTTGAGTTCGTTTATTTTTTTAAGCTCGTATATGTATAGAAAATATATATACAAATATATTTTAAGGCTCATTTAGGCTCGCGAGCCTAATCAAGCTTTATATATAAAGCTCGGGCTCAAGTTCGATTAGTAAACGAGCCGAAATTAAGGCTCGAACTCGAGCTCGAGCTCATTTAGGCTCGGATCGTTCAAGCTTTCTACAGATCCAATCCCGAGCTTTTCACGAGCGGCTCGACTCGTTTCTACCCCTAGCAAAAGCTTCGCCTTGACCGCTAAGACGTGAGGCTTGGTCATGCCGCCACGCCTCGCGTTATTTATAATCTTGCTTATAAGGTATCAATAGCAAAACCCTATCTATATAAACAATTGGTGAAGCCCCCAATGTCGTCACTCTCGGGATAAAAAAAAAATTCAAAACGACTCCCTAAACAATATGCCAAGCTATGAAAAAACTGGTATTTTTAGCTTTTTACGGCTTTTTATATAACGATCTTTATTTATCAAATATTTTACAGATCTCTTATACTGATAAAAAACTTTTAAATTGCGAACAAAATAAGCCAGATATTGTAATGCTTTTGTCTAACGCCATATTTTATAAAAAATGCTTGCAAAAATAAAATAAAATTTAAAACACACCTTTAAACTATCTAACAATTTACCAAAACTACCATAAACTTTATTTATTTACATTTATAAATGTTTACGTATGATATGTGAATCGATTTAGAGATGGGATGAGAATGGTTTTTTGTTTGGTTTCCCGTGTTAAAAGGTAAGGACCCGATGAGATTGATATAGATCAAGAAGCTCGGGTAATACTTAAACAAGAATCATACAACACTGCTGTGTGGCAGTATTTGCCTAAGTGTGTGAAAACTTATGTGTTACTCTCCTTTTATAGAGAGTCTTGTAGGGTTTATGGACTTCAGGGAGTGATTAATGACTGCCAGGGTGCCAAGTATTGATCATCCGAGAGCATACAAGGAGGACAGATGTCATTCGCTCTTTAGCTCGTAATGGTGCTTGTCGTGCATCCCATTGTGCGATGTTAGATGGTACATCTTAACCGCTAGTGACAGTTGGGAGCAGAGGCTTTGTCCATTCAGTCATGCATGAGAGGTCTTTCCAAGCTCTACGTGGCCTGTGATTTAAGCCGGACTCAAGTGTTGATTGGGCCTTTGTGATGGGCTTGATCCGAACGTGTAATTAATGAGCTTGGGCCATTACTATTTGTA